>JBBDGP010001318.1:592500-822167 GCA_037952835.1 Lithobates septentrionalis | reverse complement strand
GTCCCGCTGCGCTTCGAGGTGACAAGGCAAGGTGAAAACTCGTCATAGACGGCGGAGTTCATTTTCCCGTGGACGGGCCTTGGTGCCAAAAATGTCCCTTATTCCACCCCCCCCACCCCCATCTTAACCCGGCACCTAAAAATTTCCAAGACCACTTTTCATTTTCATTTAAGAAGACTTAAATACAGTTATGTATATAATAAATATTTTTCAGGTATATCGAACACCAACTATTTTTTTTAATTGGATAAAAAAAGGAAATGGTTACAACCATTGTCACTTTTTTTTTTGTCTAGGTCCAGTTCGGGGGATTACCATCGGCTTTCTGTTCTGGAGACACAACAGGAAGTGAGAACAAATCACCTCTTGGATGCTTGTCACCAGAATAGGTGTCCCCATTGGAAGATTTCCACTCACTTCCTGCTATGGTTGACTGGGCCGTCTTTACGCAGGGCAAAAGGGGCAGCTTCCCTGGGCCAGTCATTGTTGTGGGGGCCCAAAGCAGCTGTCCCTTGAGCCCCCACTGCCCGCAAATAGTTGATAAGTGGATTTGGGAGGGCCCAAAAAAACGTTTGCCCAGGGTCCAATCCATATAAAGACAGCCCTGATGGTGACAACTGTAAAATGCTGAATTCTCTTTGAAGTTTCTGTCTCAGTGACAATGGTTACCAGGACTAATGGAGGGGGTGGCTCTCCCCCCCAAAAAATAAAAAAAATTATATATATATATATATATATATATATATATATATATATATATATATATATATATATATATATATATATATATATATATATATATATATATATATATATATATATATATATGTATATATATATGTATATATATATATATGTGTATATATATATATATATATTATATGTGTATATATATATTGTATATATATATATGTATATATATATTATGTATATATATATATGTATGTATATATATATATATATATATATATATATATATATATATATATATATATATATATATATATATATATATTTATATATATATATAATTACCAAAAGTATTGGGACACCTGCCTTTACACGCACATGAACTTTAATGACATCTCAATCTTAGTCCGTAGGGTTCAATATGGAGTTGGCCCACCCTTTGCAACTATAACAGCTTCAACTCTTCTGGGAAGGCTGTCCAGAAGGTCTAGGAGTGTGTCTATGGGAATGTTTGACCATTCTTCCAGAAGCACATTTGTGAGGTCAGGCACTGATGTTGGATGAGAAGGCCTGGCTCGCTGTCTCCGCTCTAATTCATCCCAAAGGTGTTCTATCGGGTTGAGGTCAGGACTCTGTGCAGGCCAGTCAAGTTCCTCCACCCCAAGCTCGCTCATCCATGTATTTATGGACCTTGCTTTGTGCACTGGTCCAAATCATTTGGTGGAGGGAGGATTATGGATGGTGTGGGGTTGTTTTTCAGGGGTTGGCTTGGCCCCTTAGATCCAGTGAAGGGAACTCTTAAGGCGTCAGCATACCAAGACATTTTTGACAATTTCATGCTCCCAAGTTTGTGGGAACAGTTTGGGGGATGCCCCTTCCTGTTCCAACATGACTGGGCATCAGTGCACAAAGCAAGGTCCATAAAGAATGGATCAGCGAGTTGGGTGGAGGAACTTGACTGCCTGCACAGAGTCCTGACCTCAACCTGATAGAACACCTTTGGATGATTAGAACAGAGACTGTGAGCCAGGCTTTCTTGTCCAACATCAGTGCCTGACCTCACAAATGCCTTCTGGAAGAATGGTCAAACATTCCCATAGACACACTCCTAAACCTTGTGGACAGCCTTCCCAGAAGAGATGAAGCTGTTATAGCTGCAAGGGTGGGCCAACTCAATATTGAACCCTACGGACTAAGACTGGGGTGCCATTAAAGCTCATGTGCGTGTAAAGGGAGATGTCCCAATACTTTTGGTAATAGAGTGTGTGTGCGTGTGTATGTGTGTGTGTATATATATATATATTTTTTTTTTTTTTTTTAATATAAATCTATCAATTTAAAGCTGAGAGAGAGAAAGGAAGTTTAAATTGATATATTTATACATTATTTTTATAATTATATTATTATTATTGTTATAGTATTAAAATATTTATATATATATAATAAAGTATAAAGATCTAAATAAAATAAAACCAGCTGTAGCTGCACATTCATCTTCAATCCAGAGTACCTTTTTATGCCACTAGATGTCCTCAGTATGATGGCCAGAATCATTTAACACACTTCCTCTGAGCTCCGGTTGTCCCGGACGAGCCCCCAACTGTGATGACTGGATAGTTGAAAGAGAGGCAACACAGTGAGTGAGCTCATCTCTCTGTCGCTCTGCTCTCTTCTCATATCAGCATGCTGCTTGCCAGCAGATGAACTGATTGGCTGCTTGTGCTGCCTCTTCCCCACCCAGTTTGAGCTCTGTTGTACAGGAAATGCAAGAGGCTGATGGAAGGTCGCACTCATACTGAGCCCAGGTTCTCCTGGACCCACCCCCAGGCCTGTGACTTGACAGTGAAAGGAGAAGCAGCACAGTGATGAGATCATCTCTCTGTCACTCTGCTCTCTCCTCCTATCAAAGTGCTGCTTGTCAGCACATGAACTAAGTAGCTGCCTGTGCTGCTTTTCCTCATCCTAGTTTGAGCTCTGCTGTACAGGGACTACAAGAGGCTGATACCAGACCACATTCATATAAAAAAAAAAAATACATTTAATGATCTATTCATTAACATAGAGTTACTATAATTTGTGTGTTTTATATCTGCCTGGAGCTCAGCTTTTATTCACGACAGTTGGTTTAACTCTCCAGCATCCACCAAACATGGGAAAATTGGTTCTGGTTGGACAGACCCTTTAACACCCCCCAGAAAAAAGCCAGCATGTGCTATTATGGCCGGAGTAAGCACAGCGTCCCTTTAAGGACCCATCGAGCCCTGCAGTTAACACCATAGATTGGAATTACCTTGTAATGTAAACGTGATTATGGCTAGCCGTGCGTTTCCTTAATTATATGCTGCTCTGTCTTGGTTAACGCAGGCGCCGCGGCGCACTTCCATCTTGGAATGCTCCCCGAAGGGCTCGTTGGAGCGGCCGAGGAATCTCGTAATTCATCACAGCCACTAATTAATATCTATCTATTGTCCCTTAATTACGGAAGACGGATCGCGGTTCCCTCTCCCGTTCCCCCCCCCCCCCGCCGTCGCCGTGCCTCCACTTTTATGTTTCCTTCTTTTTTTTTTTCTTCGCGGGGCTGCCGGGCCGTAGCCGGCATTTAACAGCTTTTTATTCGGGTCCATTGCTTTTAAAGGCCGGAGCACTTGCTCTGCGCTATAAATGATTTATAACGCTAGCTTCTGCTCTTGTCGGCCCCTCCTGACAAACCCGCAAATCGAAACCCATCCGTGTCAGACGGTTTAGAAGGCTTAGCTTTAGATACGGTGAACACGCCGCTAAGTGAGGCCAAATAAATTGTAGCTGTTACTCAATAGTGTACCCAATAACATGCTGTCATTTTCCGTGCCAAGCTGGCCACCTGTTTTAAAGGGTCTGTCCACCAGAAACTGATGTTTCAGTGTTTGATGGGTGTTGTAGTCTCTTTTACCTCCAGGGAACGCACCAACCTAAATCAGCTAAATATATTCCAATTGTATCAAAATGATTTAGAAGGCTTAGCTTTAGATATGGTGAAGACACCGCTAAGTGAGGCCAAATAAATTGTAGCTGTTACTCAGTAGTGTACTCAATAGCATGCTGTCGTTTTCCGTGCCAAGCTGGCCAGGTGTTTTAAAGGGTCTTTCCACCAGAAACTGATGTTTCAGTGTTTGATGGATGTTGTAGTCTCTTTTACTTCCTGGGAACGCACCAACCTAAATCAGCTAAATATATTCCAGGTGTATCAAAATGAAAAACAAACCAGCAATGCAATACCCAATAGCATGGTGTCGTTTTCCGTACCAAGCTGACCATGTGTTTTAAAGGGTCTGTCCACCTTAAACTGATGTTTCAGTGTTTGATGGATGTTGTAGTCTCTTTTACCTCCTGGGAATGCACCAACCTAAATCAGCTAAATATATTCCAGGTGTAGCAAAATGAATATCAAATGAGCAAAGCAATACCCAATAGCATGGTGTCGTTTTCCGTGCCAAGCTGACCATGTGTTTTAAAGGGTCTGTCCAACTTAAACTGATGTTTTATCGTTTGATGGATGTTGTTGTCTTTTACCTCCTGGGGATGCACCAACCTAAATCAGCTAAATATATTCCAGGTGTATCAAAACTAAAAACAAATGAGTAATTTAGCAATAAAAAAAACAGCCACAACCTGAGTAGAAAAGCCTGTCCTCGCCAGCATGCTGCAGAGGAGGTGCAAGCAGTGGTCTCTCTGCAGAGGTCTGATACACCCTTGTTGATTCAGACCTATAGCTCTGCACAGGGCTTTTTTTCTCAGGGAATAGGCCCAAGTACTCCCTCCATCCGAATCGCCCCTTGACTCCGCCCCTTACCCACCTCTGAGCACCGTCCCATGGTTCCACTCCTTACTCACCTCCCAATACCACCTCTTTTAGAGAATACAGAACCAAATAATGTGTATGTAATTTGATACTAATAACAAGAAAAGCAATAAAATAAATCCCCTGCAGCCAACATAGGACCCCCACATCAATAATAGACCCCCAGCAACAATAGATCTGTCCAGCAACAATAGAGCCACCACAAAAATACCCCCCACCACAGCAACAATAGACCCCCACATGCGACAAAAGATCCCCAAGCAGAGAGCAACAATAGACCCCTCCCTCAACAGTAGATCCCTTCCAGCAACAATAAACACCCTACCAGCAACAATAGATCTTACACCAGCAACACCAGACCCCCACAACAATAGATTCCCACAGCAGCCAACATCAGTAGACCCTCCAGCACACTCTAGCACCCCTTGCCATTACATACATTCTGTGCTGGAGGTGCCGGAACTGCAAAAAAAAGCCCCGGGTCTGCTATCAGCAAAGCTGATTGGAGAGCTATAGCTCTGGCTCAGCACAGGGGCATATCGAACGACTGAACAGAGACCTGTGTGGATGCAGTGGTCTCAGTTCAGTGGTCCGACATGCCCCCTGCTGAGCCAGAGCTAGAGCTCTCCGACCAGCTAGAAGCATGAGCTTGTGGAATAAGTGGTCTCTCTGCATAGGTCTGATACACCCCTTGTTGATTCAGACCTATAGCTCTGCAAATCAGCAATGCTCATGCTTCCTGCTAATTGGAGAGCTCTAGCTCTGGGCTCAGCAAAGGGGCATGTCAGACCACTGAACAGAGACCTGAGTGGAAGCAGTGGTCTCAGGTCAGTGGTCCAAACCTGCTGAACCAGAGCTCTCCAATCAGCGGGAAGCATGAGCTTTGTTGATTGCAGAACTATAGGTCTAACTAACTGGGTGGAGGGTCAGACCTCTGCAGAGAGACCACTGCTTCCACAAGTATCCTTCTCTGCAGCATGCTGGCAGAGGGTAGGTTTTTCTACTCATGCTGTTGCTAGCCAGGCAGACTACAAACTATACCTGAAACCTCACTTTCGGGCCGATTGTTCTTTTGCAAGGAGAGCACTGCATTGTCTCATTCTATTGGCTTTTCCCCTATATACAGTACCTCACAAAAGTAAGTACACCCCTCACATTTTTGTAAATATTTTATTCTATCTTTTCATGTGACAACACTGAAGAAATGACACTTTGCTACAATGTAAAGTAGTGAGTGTACAGCTTGTATAACAGTGTAAATTTGCTGTCCCCTCAAAATAACTCAACACACAGCCATTAATGTCTAAACTGCTGGCAAAAAAGTGAGTACACCCCTAAGTGAAAATGTCCAAATTGGGCCCAATTAGTCATTTTCCCTCCCCGGTGTCATGTGACTCATTAGTGTTACAAAGTCTCGGGTGGGAATGGGGAGCAGGTGTGTTAAATTTGGTATTATCGCTCTCATTCTCTCATACTGGTCACTGGAAGTTCAACATGGCACCTCATGGCAAAGAAACTCTCTGAGGATCTGAAAAAAAGAATTGTTGCTCTACATAAAGATGACCTAGGCTATAAGAAGATTGCCAAAACCCTGAAACTGAGCTGCAGCACGGTGGCCAAGACCATACAGCGGTGCAACAGGACAGGTTCCACTCAGGAACAGGCCTCGCCATGGTCGACCAAAGAAGTTGAGGTCACGTGCTCAGCGTCATATCCAGAGGTTGTCTTTGGGAAATAGACGTATGAGTGCTGCCAGCATTGCTGCAGAGGTTGAAGGGGTGGGGGGTCAGCCTGTCAGTGCTCAGACGATACGCCGCACACTGCATCAAATTGGTCTGCATGGCTGTCGTCCCAGAAGGAAGCCTCTTCTAAAGATGATGCACAAGAAAGCCTGCAAACAGTTTGCTGAAGACAAGCAGACTAAGGACATGGATTACTGGAACCATGTCCTGTGGTCTGATGAGACCAAGATAAACTTATTTGGTTCAGATGGTGACAAGCGTGTGTGGGGCAACCAGGTGAGGGGTACAAAGACAAGTGTGTCTTCCCTACAGTCAAGCATGGTGGTGGGAGTGTCATGGTCTGGGGCTGCATGAGTGCTGCCGGCACTGGGGAGCTACAGATCATTGAGGAACCATGAATGCCAACATGTACTGTGACATACTGAAGCAGAGCATGATCCCCCTCCCTTCAGAGACTGGGCCGCAGGGCAGTATTCCAACATGATAACCACCCCAAACACACCTCAAGACGATCACTGCCTTGCTAAAGAAGCTGAGGGTAAAGGTGATGGACTGGCCAAGCATGTCTCCAGACCTAAACCCTATTGATCATCTGTGGGGCATCCTCAAATGGAAGGTGGAGGAGCGCAAGGTCTCTAACATCCACCAGCTCTGTGATGTCATCATGGAGGAGTGGAAGAGGACTCCAATGGCAACCTGTGAAGCTCTGGTGAACTCCATGCCAAAGAGTTTAAGGCAGTGCTGGGAAATAATGGTGGCCACACAAAATATTGACACTTTGGGCCCAATTTGGACATTTCACTTAGGGGTGTACTTACTTTTGTTGCCAGCGGTTTAGACATTAATGGCTGTTTGTTGAGTTATTTTGAGGGGACAGCAAATTTACACTGTTATACAAGCTGTACGCTCACTACTTTACATTGTAGCAAAGTGTAATTTCTTCAGTGTTGTCACATAAAAAGATAGAATAAAATATTTACAAAAATGTGAGGGGTGTACTCACTTTTGTGAGATACTGTATATTGTGCTGCTCCTTTCCATTGTAAAGGTAAAGAATGTATTCTAAACTGCGGTGAAGTGGATTGAAGTGAAGCCGCCCAGATCTTCAGGGCCAGTCGGTGACACAGCGGGATGGTGTAGACCAGATAGGCCGTCTGTCATTCACTCAGAGGAAAGCGAGGGGGGATTGGGCAGGTAATGAGACATTGCCTAGAGCTGTGTGCATGTAGTTCCAGTGAACAGGTGATGAAGTGTCTATACAGATGCTTGTAGAGGAGAATGAAAGACTTGAAGGGAGGTGGGGGGGGGGGGGGATACAGAGATTATCCTCCTACGCACGCTATACAACCAGTGACCCTGCAGAAGAAGAGCACCCAGCTTCTACTTACCTACACAAGATTGTTCTCTTACTTGGAGATTGCTCTCTTTCTCAAGGAACGGTTGCCGTCAGAGCTATATTATTTTATCTCTGGCCTTCTGGAGCTTCAAAGAATATCGAACGTCACCCTAGCTAAGAAAAGCTGAATTCAGCCTCTCTAATAATTGTAATAAAATAATAATAAAAGAAAAAAAAACAAAAAAACAACATACGTACTAGTAGCTGGAGTACACCATTGTCTTCTTTGCATTTAAGGTTCTTCTGCTTGCGTGCCGCCATCTTGCATGTTCTCCCTGTGCTTGTGTGCATTTCCTCCGGATACTCTGATTTCCTCCCGCACTCCAAAGATATGCTGGTAGATGAATTGGCTCCTGTCTAAAAATTAGCCCTATCATGATAATATATTGGGCATGCCAAAGATGGCTGCACCACCTCCTATCTTCCCCAATGCCAATTTGATAGGTGCTTTGAGTCCCCGGAGAGAAAGGCAATATACTGTAGAATTATCCGTTCATCTTGAATCTTCTGCCAACGGGATCCGGCTGCCTCTTCCTCATTTTCACGCCGTCCCCTTTATGATGCACCGCAGGATATCGCGTATGCACAGCCATGCTACAGGTCTCTCTGCCAGATCCCAGATACTAGAACCTGAAGCACTACCATGTCACACATCGCAGGAGGCCGATACTAATAAATTAATCTTTTGTAGCACCCTCTAGTGCTACTAGTGTGAGTGCAGGCAAATCTATTTTTTGGCTCATTTTAACTTTTGAGTCTTTAATCTGGGTCAAAAGTTTATTGCAGGTCAGGGCTCCATGACTCATACAGGTCGCTCTCTGGTACCAAACTCACCCTGGTTCTGGGAGTTTGGAGAAACTTCTAGAAAATGGAGGGCGGAGGCCAGGAGGGTTGATCTGCATACTTAGGGGAGCTCAGCCAATTCCCAGGCTGTGGGCCCGGCATGGGGTCTGAGCTAGCACTTAAATATGGATGAGGCTGACGCTAGGGAGTCGTGTGGAAGATGGAGAAGAAGTGCTGAGTTGACTGTCAGGGGCCCTTAAGGAGAACCCCTTGCTGGGAGTGGGCTCTAACTCGGGCCAGGGCTCAAGAGGATCCTGACAAGAGAAGCAGTTTGGAGGAAGTCTTTCATGAGAGGCAGCGGGAGCAAGGAAGGACAGTGTGAGTACTACAGCACGGTCAGGGACTGACAGAGGGAGAGACTGCCACATGTAGCAGGTCTCTCTGGAAGATACAGATGTGCTTAAATCTTTATTAACCTTGCCTTAGGAGATCTCTGGAGCAGTCAGGTGGGCTGGTGGCGAGACAGCGGGGTGGACTGGTGAAGAAGCAGCAAGTAGGCTGGCATTTCTTGCAGTAGTAGAGCTGGGACCAATGTCTACAAGGGAGTTGGAAGTACTCCAGAATGCAGTAGAGCTGGGCGATTTTCTAAAAAAAAAATCTGCGATTTAAAAAAAAAAAAACTCGATTCACGATTCGAATCGAGTTTGTTTTTTGGACACCACGCCGGTCCTGAGGAGCTGCGAGCAGGAGTTTTTAGGCAAGGCGTCTGGCCTCGTGGACTAGGCTGAAGCCGCGGCCTTACCTAAAAACTCCTGCCCGCAGCTCCTCAGGGCCGACGCGGTGTCAGCACCGGTCCTGGGGAGCTGCAGGCAGTTTTTAGGCGAGGCCGCGGCTTCGGCCTAGTCCGCGGCGTCCGGCCTGGCGGACTAGGCTGAAGCCGCGGCCTCGCCTAAAAACTCCTGCCCGCAGCTCCTCAGGACAGGCGCGGTAAAAAAAAAAATCTAAAAAATCGGTTTGCTTAAATTTTGAATCGATTTGACCTCTCAACTCGATTCAGGATTTAAATCAATTTTTCCCCAGCCCTAGAATGCAGTTTACAACACTTTGTGCTACTTTTTAAAGTACTGAGAGTTCCTAGTCCATATGGGACTTTTGCATCTTTCATTTATCATAAATTGTTGGTGCTCCCATAATTCCTAGCTATCCTCATCCAAGTTCTTACCCCTAATAAAATAACAAAAACCAAGCTCAAAGACTGTTCCCTGTGTCTGGAGAAAGTGTGTAAAAAATGCTTGTTGCCTGGCTGTGCAAGAGCGGGGAACCCATCTGCAACCCCTGCGAGGGTAGTATTACACTTTAATTTCCTAATAACGGGAGCTGGCTGTCTCCTGCTCATTTTTACACTGGCCCCCTTATGGTGCACCGCAGGATATCACATATGCATAGCAATGCCGCAGGTCTCCCTGCCTGTTCCCAGATACTGGATCCAAATGGCCTGATACTTTGTCCCTCACTGAAACACTGCCTCCTGAGATGCGAGATGTAGACATCCTAGGAGGCTTGGGAGGACAAAACAAATGAATTCATCTTGCAATTTAGCCTAGGTTCACATTGTAGCGATTTGATTGCATGCCAAATCGGCGGCAATTGCCGGCAATGACACCATCCGAATCGATGCGACGCCGCATTTGCGGTGCCGCACCGATTCACAAAAGTAGTTTCTGTACTACTTTTGGTGACTTCGGGGTGTGATTTCCATAGACATCTGTGCAGCATCCCGCACAGATGTCTCTGAAATCGCCCCCGAAGTCGGGACTAACATGCGGGAATTGAACTCGCACGATTTCATTCCCGCTGTCAGTGTAAACCTGGGCTTACTGCCATCAGGAGCCGGCTGTCTCTTCCTGATTTCCACAGCTGGCCCTCTGATGATGCGCTGCTGGATATTGCACACACATGGGTTTGCATGTTCTCCCTGTGCTTGCTTGGTTTCCTCCCACACTCCAAGGATATGATGGTAGATGAATTGTTCCCCTAAAAATTGACCCTAGTAGAGTATTATATTGTGCATGTCCTATCTGCCCCAATACCAATTTGATAGGTGCATTAAGTCCCCTAGGAAAAGGCAATATAGAATTATTTGTTAATTTTGAATCTCCTGCCAATGGGAGATGGCTGTCTCTTCCTCATTTTCACACTGGCCCCTTTATGCTGCACCGCAGGATATCGAACATGTGCAGACATGCCACGGGTCTCTCTGTCCCCGATGCTTGAATCACACCCCAAATCCAGATAGCCCAACACTTTGTTCCTTACTGAAACAATGCCTCCTGGGTTGTGTGACGTAGACATCCCTGGAGGCTGCGAAGACCAATACTAATTAATGAATCTTGTATTTCCTTCCAAGAGCAGCTGGCATTCTCTTCCTCATTTTCACAGTTGGCCCCTTGATGATGCGCCGCAGGATATCGCACATACTCTCTAATGTTGCAGGTCTCTCTGATAGGTCCAAGATGCTTGAATCACCCCCCCGGATCCAAATAGTGCAATACTTTGTTTCTTACTGCAACACTGCATGCTGGGATGTGTGACTTAAACATCTCAGGAGGCTTTGATGGGCTGATACTATATCACCTTCCCATAAGCGAGCAATCAACTTATGGATGTGTGTTGAGAAGCACCTAGGACAAATGACAATTCTTTTTTTACATGTTTATTGGTTAAGAGCATCAGATATATCCAACATGTTTCAGGGTTGCAGTGTCCTGCAATTCATTTGTAACTGCAACCCAATGCATTATAGAAGATTTTGAATTAACCTTCCTGCAGAATGCTATACAGCCTTACATACAACAAACTTTTGTATAAAAGCAGGGATTATTAGTTTTAATACATTGTAATACGTGTTCAAGCTGGCCAACTGTGTCAAAGTGATCCCTCTCTGGCCAACTGCTTCAAAGGGATTACTCTCTGGCCAACTGCGTCAAAGTGATCCCTCTGTGGTCAACTGCGTCAAAGTGACCCACCTCTGGCCAACTGCTTCAAAGTGATCCTTCTCTGGCCAACTGCATCAAAGTGAACCCTCTCTGGCCAACTGCATCAATGCGATCCCTCTCTGGCCAACTGGGTCAAAGTGAACCCCCTCTGGCCAACTGCATTAAAGTGACCCTCCTCTGGCCAACTGTGTCAAAGTGACCCTCATCTGTCCAACTGCGTCAGAGTGATTCCTCTCTGGCCAACTTAGTCAAAGTGACCCTTTTCTGGCCAACTGCATGAAAGTGATCCCTCAATGGCCAACTGTGTCAAAGTATTCACTCTGGCCAATTGCATCAAAGTGATCCCTCTCTGGCCAACTTCGTCAAAGTAACCAGCTGTGTCAAAGTCATCCTCCTCTTGCCAACTGTTTCAAGATGATTCCTCTCTGACCAACTGCATCAAAGTGATTCCTCTCTGGCCAACTGTGTCAAAGTGACCACTCTATGGCCAACTGTGTCAAAATGATCCCTCTCTGGCCAACTATGTCAAAGCGATCCCTCTCTGGCCAGTTGCCTCAAAGTGATTGCTCTTTGGCCCACTGTGTCAAAGTGACCCGGCTCTAGCGAACTGCATGAAAGTGACTCCTCCTTGGCCAACTGCGTCAAATTGATCCCTCTCTGGCTTGCCCTGTCAAAGTGATTCTTCTCTTGCCAAATGCATCAAAGTGATCCTTCTCTGATCAGCTGTGTCAAATTGATCACACTGGCCAGTCCCAACTCTACCGCGCATAAAATGACAAGCACGAATGTGCGTACTCCTAATGTACAAATTGCATTAATGGGCCTTTAAAGGGACAAATCACAAAACCAAATTAGTAGAATTGTATTTATCTTCAATTACACAGGCTGTTATAAAATGTACATTGGTTAAACTGGAAGAAAAGTATTATTTGTTTTATTACTTACCTTCGTTTTTTGCAATATATAGAAAAGATTTTGGTTTTTGGAAGACAATACTGCCAAAAAAAGTCTTCTTAGCTATTATTTTTTTATATATATATTGATTCTGCATAATGATGACTAATATGTATTTTCGAAATTGCTCTGGTCCATAAGGGGTACGTAGGGTCTGGAGTTTAGGTGGTTAAACACATTTGCTGCTTCTCAGGTAGAGAGCCATCTTTCCCCAGAGACAGACGGCTTTTCCTCTCCTAGGTGAATTCCTAGCAGCGTGCGTTCGCCTCGTGCGGAGAAAATAAAAGGCCAGTTTTCTCCTCTATAGATTGCGGCGGTAACTGGCTTCTAATCACGGGCCTTGTGTTCAGAATGACCTTGTCACAGGGCGCCACACACCAAACAATCTTGCTCCATTGTTGGCGCAGGGCGACCTGTTTGATGCGCCTGTCGTGCGTGGCACAGCTCAGCTAGCTTTCTTTTCAGGTAAGACACTGCCCGAATCAAAAGCAAAAGAAAAGAAAATACGCCAGCGGCTGACAGGGGGCTGTGAATCCCAGCCTTCGGAACAAAAGGGCGAAACGTTCCAATGTTATTAAGCGTTTATTTCAAAATGGCAGCCGTAGGCAAACAGTGGGCTGCTATAATAACAATAAATAGGCACATTTAAATACTTTGACTGCTTCCTAGGCTCTGACTACACGGCGCACAGGACATTTAGCTAGCAGCTGATGGTATAAGGGCCACCTTGTAGGGCCAATTGCTAGTAGCTACACAGATTCAGTTCCTTCCACCAGATAGGCGACCTTGTTGAATATTTATAACGCCAGATCTTTTATTATAGTGAGTTCAGCTTACTTACTTACTTCAGCTGTTCTGGTGTGAGCCTAGAATCAGCTTTAGCGGGCCAGTATTGGGCCAGTGTACCCAATGCAACACCGTCCAGTTCCATACCAAGTTGGCCACATGTATTAAAGGGTCAGTCCACCCAACACTGAGCTTACAGCATCTGGTAGTCAACTGGTTAGAAGGCCTAGCATTAGCTGCAGTGAAGATGGTACTAAGTGAGGCCAAATACACCCAACTTGTTACTTGTAAGTGTAGCCATTGGCATGCTGTCTAAATCTGTGCAAAGCTGGTCACTTGTATTAATAGGTCAGGCCACCAAACATTTAGCCCTGGGAGACCAAAAATGGTCCTCGGAAATCAACAACGCACTTTCGAGCCTAGCATTATCTGCCATAAAGACGGCGCTAAGTAAGGCCAAATACACCCTACTTGTTAATAGGTAATGTACCCAATGCAACACTTTCCGGTTCTGCACCAGGTTGGCCACATGTATTAACGGGTCAGTCCACCCAAAACCTAGCTTTCAGCATCTGATTGTCAGTTGGTTAGAAGGTCTAGCACTAGCTGTAGTGAAGACAGCACTAACTGAGGCCAAATAGATCCTACTTGTTACTTGATAGTGTACACAATGCAAAACTGTCAAGTTCTGTGCCAAGCTGACCACATGTATTAAAGGGCCAGTCCACCCAAAACTAAGCTTTCAGCATCTGGTAGTCAACTGCTTAGAAGGCCTAGCATTAGCTGCAGTAAAGAGGGCACTAAGCGAGGCCAAAGAGACCCAACTTGTTACTTGGTAGTGTAGCCATTGACATGCTGTCTAAATCCATAGCTCCCAACTGTCCCTAATTTCGAGGGACTGTCCCTGATTGTCCCTCAATGTCCCTCTGTCCCTCATTCCTCCTTAATTGTCCCTCATTTTGGTCTGATCTATATAGCTGGATATAAAATGCACTTTTTATCTATTAAAAAGTGTTTTCCAGCGCTAAACCTTTCATCTGATTTTCCTACTTGTTACTTGGTAATGTACCTAATTCAACACTGTCCAGTTCCGTGCCAGGTTGGCCACATGTATTAAAGGGTTAGTCCACCCAAAACCAAGCTTTCAGCATCTGGTAGTCAGTTGGTTAGAAGGCCTAGCACTAGCTGTAGTGAAGGTGTCACAAACTGAGGCCAAATAAATCCTACTTGTTACTTGATAGTGTACCCAATGCAACAATTTCAAGTTCTGTGCCAAGCTGGCCACATGTATTAAAGGGCCAGTCCACCCAAAACTAAGCTTTCAGCATCTGGTAGTCAATTGGTTATTAGGCCTAGCATTAGCTGCAGTGAAGAGCTGAAGTGAGGCCAAAAAAAAACAACAACTTGTTACTTGGTAGTGTAGCCATTGGCATGCTGTCTAAATCCATAGCTCCCAACTGTCCCTGATTTCGAGGGACTGTCCCTGATTGTCCTTCAATGTCCCTCTGTCCCTCATTCCTCCTTAATTGTCCCTCATTTTGGTCTGATCTATATAGCTGGATATAAAATGCACTTTTTATCTATTAAAAAGTGTTTTCCAGCGCTAAACCTTTCATCTGATTTCTAAACTGCTGCATTTGTAAATTCCAAAAGCCAATCTAAAGGAATAGCAGTGGTAAAAAAAAGCACTTGTAGGTTTAACCAATCTTGTTTTTTTGTTCAATTCTCCTTTAAGGGGACGTGGCAAGGGGGTGCGTCCTATGCCTGCATACTTTTGCGGATAGGTGTCCCCCATTCCCATCTCAAAAAGTTGTGAGGTATGCTAAATCTGTGCCAAGTTGGTCACCTGTATTAATGGGTCAGACCGCCAACTGACTACCAGAAGCTTTCAGCATCTGGTAGTCAGTTGGTTAGCTGGTTGGTTAGGCCTAGCATTAGTTGCTTTGAAGACGGCGCTAAATGAAGGCAAATACACACAGGATGTTTACGTAATATCTGACGGTATAGGGGCCACCTTGTAGGGTATAGGCTACCAATTGTTACACTGGTTTAGTTCCTTCCACCAAAAAGGAGGCCTTGTTGGATTTTTATAATGCCAGATTATTTCAGCTTCCTGGCGGTGTTCTGGTGTGAGCCTGCAATCAGCTTTACAGCGTCACTCCACCCAAATTAAACCCTACTTGTTGCTTGGTAGTGTACTCGATGTAAACACTGTCAAGTTCTGTGCCAAGCTGGCCATATGTATTAGTGGGTCAGTCCACCCAAAACAGAGCTTTCAGCATCTGGTGGTCAGCTGGTTAAAAGTCTTAGCATTAGCTGCAGTGAAGACAGCACAGCAAGCAATCTGAATACAGCAAGCAAACCGTGTATACACCACTGGCCGCTGCCTTTCCAGCTAAAGGGGGAGTGTGTCTCAACCATGGGGTTTTACTATCCCCCAACTGTTAATGCAAACAAGCCCATAAAGTTTACATATGCTTTAACCTTTTGCAGCCAACATAACTAGGGTTGCCACCTCATCCCTTTAAAACCAAACTCATATTAATTACACGGGTTCTGTTGATGATTGAGGAGATAATTAAACTCACTTGGTGCCTTATCTGCATTAAATTAGCCTCACAACCTGTGTAATTCATATGTGTTCAGGTTTAAAGGGATGAGGTGGCAACCCTACACATAACGCTTATGTATGTTGGCAAAGGAGGTGGGCTTTAAGGTCCACGTGCCACACACATGCGTCCATGGGCAGCCAAGGTTCCTGTGCTGCACAGGTCAAAGACAGCTCCTGGTCTCTATTAATGATTGGGAACCAGCGGGACCGGCTCCCGATCACGTGACCACTGTGACAGCCAATCACAATGGTCACATAATCAGACAGACCCTCCGTAATAGCCCAGTTAAAGGGATACCGGGGCTGGGTGGGATGAGGTTAAGGTGAACTCACCAATCAAGATAAGAGAGGATTAAAAAAAAAAATACAACGGGGGGCGAGGTTCTTATTTAAGGCCGCCATTCGCATTGGCGGTGACGCAGTTGCAAATTGGTACAAAAATACATTTTACGAGTTGGCAAGTATTGCCTTTAGAAGCTCTGATTTTATTCCATTCGATTTCGCTGCTGATTTCCTGTAACGTAGAGGAACATGCCTGCTTGCTTACCGTAGGGAAAAATCCCAATTACCTTGAAAGCAGGTGTACCGCCGGCAGTGGGGAAGGGTTAACGCCGGTGGGGGGGCGGCAGGAGAACCAAGAAAAAGACAGAACTGTTCTTTGTCAGAACAGCTCCAAAGTAACCTTGTCTGACTTCCTCTCTTGTTATAATAAACGTGCACTGTGATGCTGGGGAGAGATAAAAAAAGGCACATTTTCTGCTGTAATTGGGACAGCTTTACACCAGCCCAGCGGCACGGTTTATTAAGGACGAAATGTCAGCTTGTGCGCGCCGTTCTGAGCACAAGTTATGTGTTGGCCTGGGCCGGCTTGCTGGATGTTATTATAATTGCAATATTTTCTGCCATTGCCGCTTCAGCATGCGGCGCCACGATGAAAAAAAAAAAAAGCAAAACCTTTTATATTGACTACCTTTAACCCCTTTACCGTGGAGCTAATGCGTACCACGCACGCCCTTTGTGAAGACGACTGATTGGTATATATTTAAACCTGTCTCTGTCAAAGATTTTATTTAATGACATCTATGGATTGGTACGGTAAGGCTAGTTTCACACCTACAGGTGCAACCGAGCGCACGCGCAAGCTTCTGGGCGTTCCCGCGCGTCACGTGTAGGGCAGCCCATTCATTTTAGTGGACGCTCCTATAAGCAAGAAACACTGAGAAGAAATCCTTGACCCTGTTCCAAAAACTAGCTGAACCAAACCGCGTGGTGCCGCCGTGTCTGCTATAGGGCAGCGCGTTTCTGTGCACATTCGAAAAGCGCGCAACCGTGCACACATTTCTGAAACGCAATGGTGTCAACTTATCCTAATGGATTTGAGTCGTAGTTAAAGTAGAACTAAAGGCAACATTTTTTTTTTTTTTGGATAGAGTAAAGGAGAGTTATAACCCTGCCAGGTGTGTCCCATTGGGAAGATTCACTTCACTTCCTGTCCCATAGCCAAAACAGGAAATGAGAGGAAATCTCTTCAAAGTGAGGGAATCTCTGGTTGTCACCAGAACTATTGTCGCCATTGCAAGATTTTCCAGCTATGGGTATAACCCAACATTTGTGATTTTCTTTCAATTTCTGCGATAACGGTAAGGGTGAATCTCCCTAACTACGGCACAGACAGCCATAAAAACCTGACAGGGGGTCTAATCCTTCTCCACTCTTAGGTACACTTTAATCTAATGGGGAACCTGGAAGTGAGAGAATCCCTGGTTGTCATCAGAACGAGTGTCCCCATTGGACGATTTCCCTTCACTTCCTGTCCCTTAGCCAAAACAGAAAGTGAGAGGAAATCCCTCCAAAGTGAGGGAATCCCTGTTTGTCATCAGGACTAGTGTCTCCATTGGAAGATTTCCCTTCACTTCTTGTCCCATAGCCAAAACAGGTAGTGAGAGGAAATCCCTTCAAAGTGAGGGAATCTCTGGTTGTCATCAGAAGTATTGTCCCCATTGCAAGATTTTCCAGCTATGGGTATAACCCAACATGTGTGACTTTCTTTCAATTCCTGCGATAACGGTAAGGGTGAATCTCCCTAAACACGGAACAGACAGCCATAAAAACCCGACAGGGGGTCTAATCCTCCACTCTTCAGTACACTTTAATCTAATAGGGAACCTGGAAGTGAGAGAATCCCTGGTTGTCATCAAAATAAGTGTCCCCATTGTACGATTTCCCTTCACTTTCTGTCCCTTAGCCAAAACAGGAAGTGAGAGGAAATCATTTCAAAGTGAGGGAATCCCTGGTTGTCATCAGAACTAGTGTCTCCATTGGAAGATTTCCCTTCACTTCTTGTCCCATAGCCAAAACAGGAAGTGAGAGGAAATCCCCCGAAAGTGAGGGAATCCTTGGTTGTCACCTGAATTAGTGTCCCCATTGCAATATTTTCCAGCTATGGGTAAAACTCAACATGTGTGATTTTCTTTCATTTTCTGCGATAACGGTAAGGGTGAATCTCCCTAACAAGAGCACAGACAGCTATAAAAACCTGACAGGGGGTCTGATCCTTCTCCACTCTTCGTTGTACTTTAATATAATGAGGAACCTGGAAGTGAGGGAATCCCTGATTGTCATCAGAACTAGTGTCCCTATTGGAAGGTTTTTTCCAGCTATGGGTATAACCCAACATTTGTGATTTTCTTTAATTTTCTGCGATAACGGTAAGGGTGAATCTCCCGAACAAGGGCACAGACAGCTATAATAACCTGACAGGGGATCTAATACTTTTACTAATGGGGAACCTGGAAGTAAGGGAATCCCTGGTTGTCACCAGAACTAGTGTCTCCATTGGAAGATTTCACCTCCATTCCTGCTATGGGTATAATCCAAAATTTGTGATTTTCTTTCAGTTTCGGCGATAAGGTAAAGGTGAATCTCCCTTTACCCGGGCAGAGACAGCAATATAAAACTGACAGGGATCTACTACTTCTTCACTCTTCGTTATATTTTAATTGAATGGGGAACCTGGCACTTTCGTGTTGGAAGCTCTACCAGGTTTCCTTACTGCCTGTGTTTCCGTTGGAGAAATTCCACCACCTTTGCTATTCAAGCAAATACGCACGTAAAAACACACCTACGCCATTGTATCCAACGCAGAACACATTGTAGTGCATTTGTTGCACTATTTTGATGCACCTGAGTGCCATTCCCCTTTTTGAATGCACTCTAAAAGATTTCCCTTTACTTTTTAACAATGGTAATCATAGAAAGAGTGAATCTCCTCAGTGGGGACACAGACAACAATATAAACTGAGGTTCTAGCCCTTCCACACTCCATCCAGAACTAAAGAACAGATTTCCCTTACTTTAGAACCTCTGTTGGGTCACTGCCTAGGATATCCCAACCCCATGCCCTATGCCGTCGACGACTTTTTTGAATAATGTTATGCACACTCTGGAGCTGGAAGGCAGCAATGGGTTCATTTACAAACTTAAATAAATAAATAAAAAATTGAAAATACCACATTTGGCCAATAGATGGTGCTAAGTATCATAGGAAATTCCAATAATACTTAGCACCATCTAGTGCCCAAATGCTGTATTTTCCAAATTTAAATAAATAGAAAACACACAAGTCCTTTTTTTATTATTATTATTATTATTATTATTATCCACTATTATTCTTTTATATTGGCTTTTGGAATTTACAAATGCAGCAATTTAGAAATCAGATGAAAGGTTTAGCGCTAGAAAACACTTTTTGATAGATTAAAAATTGCATTTTATATACATCTATATAGATCAGACCAAAATGACGGACAAATGAGGAGGAATGAGGAACAGAGGGACATTGCTCCAAATCAGGGACAGTCCCTCGAAATATCAGGGACAGTTTGGAGCTATGATAATTTATTATTTATCTATTTACTGTGAAATTATTGGTTGGAAGTTATAACTTCAAACCTCAGTAATATGTCCGTTAAGCCACCTGCTTGAGTTCAGTTTTTGAAAATATAGTAAATTACCTTAAAAATAATATATAATAATTATTTGTATATTGCTTACTTATGGTAATTAACCACTTCCCACCCAGGCCAATTCTGACACTTTTCTCTCCTACATGTAAAAATCATCTTTTTGTTTTTTTCTAGAAAATGACTCAGAACCCCCAAACATTTTATATATATATATATATATATATATATATATATATATATATATATATATATATATATTAGCAGACACCCTAAGGGAAAAAATGGTGGTCGTTGCAACTTTTTATGTTACACGGTATTTGCACAGCAATTTTTCAAACGCGTTTTTTTTGGGAAAAAAACTGTTTCATAAATATAAAAAAACAACAAAAACACCAAAGTTAGCCCGATTTTTTTTTGTATACTATGAAAGACGATGTTTCGCCGAGTAAATAGATACCTAACACGTCACGCTTTAAAATTGCACACACTTGTGGAATGGCGCCAAGCTTTGGTTCTTAAAAATCTCCATAGGCGACGCTTTAAAAAAATACCAAAACAAATGCTCATACTAGCCACTGACCTCACCGCACGTCCCTAAACCTAATAACGCTTTCACTGAATGAATTTCTAGACCCCCCTAGTTACATAGTTAATCCGGTTGAAAAAAGACACAAGTCCATCCAGTTCAACCAGCATAGAAAAAAAAACAAAAGGCACACAAAAAAAGCAAACCTCCATATATACAATCCTATACCCACAGGTAGGGTCAAGCAATTGAAAATTGCAGTTCTTAGACATCAAGGGGATTTTCAGCTTTGGCTTTCAAAGTATATAAAGTTAAAAGGGGCAAATAGAAACATTTAATAAGTAAATGTCCATAATTATTTCAGTTGGAGAGTGAATATTGACTACCTTGCAAAAGCCTAGTCATGACCCGTTTCTCTCTAAGTCTCCCTGAGCCAATCACGTCTGTCCGAAAAATGGAAGTTGACTGTTCCGTGGTTGCTATGGGTTATGCCGTTTGTCTTATTGAATAGAATTGATAGCGTTGTCAGCTACACTTTACAATTTAATGCCTCAAGCTGTGTAATTTCCCAGGAGGCCAAGTCCGCAGATAACTTTCTCGCTCAAATAATTAGTAAGTAGACGGTTATATATATAGATTCCCGAATAAAGACAGAAGACTTCTCATTTTCTCCTTTTTTTTTTCTTTCCATGAAGGCCTCTGTTCTTTGGAAAAGAAGGCATTTTCCACCCTCTCGGTCTCTGGCATGGTGTTCGGCTCTGTCGAGCATCATTTCGAGAGGGCAGAAGATGAGTGGGCACGCGGGCGCCATGGTAGAGCGGAGAGCAGCTAGTTCTGCTCGTTACAGAGTTGACGTAAATCTGGATAACGACTTGCTTGGAATAAGGACAGGGCTTGATTAACAGGCTTGATGCAGCTTGCAGTCAGCGCTGGGACGGAAGCAAGCTGTCCACTTTACTGAAATCACAGGGCTGGTTGGAAAAACCAAGTCTGTGTTCCATGTAAAGAAGAGTACTCAAGGTCTTTAATATTGTCATATAACATGACCCCATTACAGCTGATAAAACTGTAATCATTAAATAGAAACAGATAGTAGGCACTCAAAGAACCATAGAAGAATGAAGATAACAATGTGGTTGCATTATTATGTGGCTCAATAAAGCAACAACATTGTTCTTTCTCCTCTCTTTTTAGGTTGCCTTTCTTGTGTGAACCACCAAAGCATTTTTATTGGATAGAATACTGATACTGCTATATATATTATATGTATGGCAAACATTTTCGGACATCTGACCCTCACATCTATATGAGCCAATGGCCATTAATATGGAGTTGGTCACCACTCTGTGGATAAATCAGCCTACACCCCTCTGGAAAGGTTTTCCACAAGATTTCGAGGTGTGTCTGTTAGAATTTGTGTCCATTCAGCCAAAAGAACGTTTGTGAAGTCAGGTACTGATGTTGGATTAGAAGACCTGGTGTTCGGTAAGGTTTAGGTCAAGGCTCTGTGTGGGCCTCTTGAGTTCCTCCACACTAAACTCACCAAACCATGTACTTATGGTTTGACCTCCATTTATGGGGTCAGGTACTGATGTTGCATGAGTAGACCTGGTGTTCAGTAGGGTTTAGGTTGGGGCTCTGTGTAGGACACTCGAGTTCCTCCACACCAAACTCCTCAAACCATGTCCTTATGGTTTGGTCACCATTTGTAAGATCAAGTACTGATGATGGATGAGAAGAACTGGCTCTTCATCGTCCTGCCAATTCATTCTAAAGGTGTTCAGTAGGGTTGAGATCAGGGCTCTGGGCAGGACACTCGAGTTCCTTCACACTAAACACATCAAACCATGTCCTTATGTTTTACCCACTACTTATGAGGTCAGGTACTGATATTGGATGAGAAGTCCTGAGTGACTCAACATCGGCATGTTAATTCATTCCAAAGGTGTTTAGTGGGGTTAAGGTCAGGGCTCTGAGCAAGACACTTGAGTTCCTCCATACCAAACCATGTACTTATGGTTTGACCTCTATTTATGGGGTCAGGTACTGATGTTGCATGAGAAGACCCGGTGTTCAGTAGGGTTTAGGTTGGAGCTCTGTGTAGGACACTCAAGTTCCTCCACACCAAACTCCTCAAACCATGTCTTTATGGTTTGGTCACCTTTTGTAAGATCAAGTACTGATGATGGATGAGAAGACCTGGCTCTCCATCGTCATGCCAATTCATTCCAAAGGTGTTCAGTGGGGTTGAGGTCAGTTCTCTGGCAGGACACTCGAGTTCCTCCGCACCAAACACATCAAACCATGTCCTTATGCTTTGCCCACCATTTTTGAAGTCAGGTACTGACGTTGAATGGGAAGACCTGGCTCTCTATTGGCATGCCAATTCATTCCAAAGGTGTTCAATAGGGTTGAGGACAGGGCTCAGGGTCCAGGGCAGCCACCTCTCCTGCCCACCTCTTGTCCTGGCCCTGAGTACTACATATAGTGACAGGTCTATAAAACATTGACCAACATTTATAAGGCTTAAATATTTTTTTCTGTAGTTTCTTTATAAATACTCTGCACCTTGTTTGGGTTTCTAATACAATCTTTGCCTTTTTAATCAATATTGTGGACAGTCAGCGACTGCGAATGCCAACGCCAACGCCAACCCAATTCCCCACCCGAGAACGATTCAAAAAAACACCCTTTCTACTTGACCTTTTCAAGGTCTTCCTACATATAAAAATATCGTACTCCTAAATACATGGGTATCTACAAACATTTTTGTGCTTTTTCTCCTTGGAAAAAAAAAATATAATAAATAAATAGACTTTTTACTTTTTTTTTTTTTTTTTCTTTTATAAATAGAAACAGAAGGATAAAAAAAAGCTTGAATTTGAAAGCAAGGGAGAAAAGGAGAGACGATAATAAAAAAAAAAAGTGTCTAGCATGGAGAGATTTAGTTCCATCTGAAAGCTGTCGACATGAATAAAAGGCTTTTCTTTGAACCTTGAGTTTAATAGCGAGAGGAGAGGGAGAGATTGGAGCGGGGAGCCCTAGGGTTTAATCAGAGCTTCATTTGATAAATACATGGAGACAGAGCCTACACACTGTGAGTGTTGATGCCTATCTCTTCTTCTCCTGCTCCCTCATTTGCAGGCTATCCCTCTGCCTGGTGGAAGCCGCCCTGTCCTCTCATCCGCGCTCTTTTTATATCCTCTATGTTCTATGGGAAGCTCGTTATATACTTATTATAGTCCCATACCAGCTGTAGGTGTCTGTTGGCGGCCCTTTAGGTTATTGGCGGCCAACGTGAGGCTGGAAAATAGAATTTAATTAAAACTGTGCGCAGCCGACCCCATGGTCTTTAAATGATCCCTAACACGCAACCCAGTCGTTAACACTTAACCTAACTAGCATTAACCTTTACACAATATATTTTTTTTCAAAGCCAAACTCAGACACATATTAAGGCAGCTCCTTTATTATTAATACATCATTGAATGGATTTTTTTAAAAAGCAACCTTGTTCACACGTGCTTTGGCCTCTGAAGAGCGATCCACGTTCAGATTGCTCTTCAGAGAGCATTTGACTGGCGGTAGAGGAGGTATTGTATTGCCTGTTCACCTCCTGCTTTAACCCCTTAAACTCTGCACTAGCATGCTGCAACTACATGCATTGCACGTGGTTGGGGAGCGCTTGCAGATTCAGTGTCAACCTAGAGATTTCCCCCGCAGTACTTTTTTTTGCCACTAGCTGTCCTCAGTCTAATGGCCAACATCCTTCCACAATCTCTGCAATATTCACCTTCAATCTAAGGCATTCACCTGCAGTACTTTCTTCTGCCATTAGATGGCCTCAGTCTGGTGGCCAGAATCATTCAATCCCGGACAAGCCCCCAACCTGTGACTGGACAGAGAAAAAAGAAGCAGCACTCTCTGTTACTCTGCTCCCTCTGCATGCTTCTTGTCAGCAGATCAACTGTTCCTTGTGCGTTCACCCCCATGCATGTGTGCATCCCTGGCCGCTGCCTTTGCAGCTAAAGGGAGTGAGGTTGGGGAGCAGTAAAAAATGCGGCTCAACAAGTGCTAGTGTAAATGAACCCAAAGTACCTGAATCTGACCTGGTATCAGCCTCTTGCAATCTAAATTACAAGATCTAAGAGGGTTCAAAATGGTTTGGCTCTGAGGAAAAGGGTACTACCATCGAAATGCGTAAGTCAATCAGGATCCAGGTAGTGTCCTTCCAATTTCTGGAGTACACTGGGGGGACCAAGCAACCTTGAAGTTGAGGCTTGCTTTGATACACTTTGCTTATCACATTGTTTGTGAGTACAGTGGAACCTTGGTTAACGAGTAACGCGGTTAACGAGCATTTTGAAAGACGAGCAACTTTTTTTTTTTTTTTTTTAAATTCTGACTCGGTTTGCGAGTGTTGTCTTGCAAAAGAAGCAGAATTCCAGTTAATGGGGTGTGCAGTGCCGCATTTGGCCAGAGGTGCGGGGGTGCCGGTGACACTCAGAACGGTTCCGAGCCGTTCGGAAATATTCGGAATCACTCGGAAACACTCGGAAATACTCCGTTCCTGAGTGTTTCCGAGTTCAGCCGAGCTGTCCTCGAGTATTTCCGAGGCTCTCCGGCGCCCCCCCACCTCTGCCTACGTGCGGTATTGCACAAATTATCTTAGTTTCCATTGACTTCTATGGGGAAACTCGCTTTGATATGCGAGTGCTTTGGATTACAAGCACGGATTATGCTCGTAATCCAAGGTTCCACTGTAGATATATTTGTTAATTAACCAATAAATGGTTTATGGGATAAGGCACTAGGCTGGTGCTCCCTCTCTTGTTTGTGTTTTCGTGGTGGGTCCAGGATGACCTGGGCTCAGAGGAAGTGGGTTAAATGATGCTGGCCATCAGACTGAGGACATCTTGTGGCAGAAAAAATTACTGTGGCTGGTCCAGGATGACCTGGGCTCAGAGGTAGTGGGTTGAATGATGCAGGCCATCAGACTGAGGACATCTCGTGGCAGAAAAAAGTACTGGGGGGAAATCTCTAGGTTGAAGCTGAATATTGTTTCAACCTCTAACCATTTGGTGTGCTTGTCCCATTGGGGAGATTTTTTCTTAATTTCCCATCTTGGAGACACAACAGAAAGTGGGAGGAAATCTCTTCAAAGTAAAATAAATGTTTTCTTAGACAGTTGTCGGAGTTGGTTCCTCCATGAAAGATTTCCCCTCTATTCCTGCTTCAGGGACAAGGAAACATTTTGGATTTTTCCTCCATTTCATTCCAGGAGGTAGTGGTCAGCAGAGGGTCAATCACTCCAGCAGTGACGCAGACAACAATTTGTTACCAAATGGGGTTCTAACCCCTTATAAGTCTGCAGGAAGGTTGTGCCCCCCTAGATGTATTTCAAGCCCCTAAATTTGATTGGAATGCTCCTTTAAATTTAAAGGGATAGTCCACAAAAAGGTTCTTTTTTAGCTGTAGGTGGAGTCTGGTTGGCAGAATCATCCTAGGTGGTTTTGTATCTTTGGAGGGCTTGGACGCAGAGATTTGTTGCTTTCCTGGCCTGTTCCTTGGTCTGCATTTTTGGAGTCTTGCCCTTCCCACTGCAGGGAGGATGTTCCCATCAGGTGCATTATCTATAATATAAAAGAAATTAAAAATGTAAAAGTGGGATCTCCTCTATTTTTTGGTGGTTATCAAACATGGAGACCTCTTCAGGGAAATCTACAAGAGGTGCTCTATGACAATGTCAGGTGATGGAACTCTCCAACATCCAAAGTGGAGATTCCATTCTGAGGGATTAACCCTTTAATGATGTGCAGGCCAGAGCAATCCACCCTAGAGAGCATCCCTTCCAGACGGACTCAGAAAAACCCTAAATTATTCAGTCTGTGAAGGAGGCTGAGGAGGCAGTACACAGGATACCTTTTAAGACAACAAAACCCTGACAGGATCACCAACTTTTTAGCATAATGTGTGAGATGGGAACAAGGAAACGGTTTTAGCTTGTTCTGCCGGAAAACAGAGAGACGCAGCCTGAGTCACCCACTGCAGATGTGCACCTCCTGAACTAGAGGCCAAAGCCACCCACTGAACTGCGCTGCATAAATAGGAACAAAGTCACCTATCTATCCATCCACCTTTCTTTCTTTCTTTTTTTATTTCTTCCTTTCTCTCTTTTTTTCGCTCTTTTTTTCTTTGCAACTTTCTTTCTTTCTATTAATGTATCATTTATCTATCTATCTATCTATCGATCTATCTTTCATCCATATATCCATATTTATCCATCCTTTCTCTCTCTCTCTCTTTCTCTCTTTTTCTCTTTCTTTCCAACTTTCTTTTTTTTTCTTTCCTTTTTTCTTTCAAACTTCTTTCTTTCTAACAATGTATCATCTATCTACCATATTTCATCAATCTATCCATATTTTTCTTTCTTTCTTTCTTTCTTTCTTTCTTTCTTTCTTTCTTTCTTTCTTTCTTTCTTTCTTTCTTTCTTTCTTTCTTTCTTTCTCTCTTTCTCTCTTTCTTTTTCTCTCTCCTTTTCTCTCCCATGTTCTCTTTCTTTCTTCTTTCTTCCATCTAACAATGTATTGTCTAATGCCGCGTACACACGGTCGTACTTTTCGTCTACAAAAGTCCAACGGACGCTGACGGACTAAAGCTGGCTGGTAATCCGATCGTGTGTGGGCTTCTCCGGACTTTCAACTGACTTTTTTAGCCTCAAATCCGACGTACTTTAGATTTGAAACATGCTTCAAAACTTTACTTCGTAACTACGACGGACCCCGAAATCCGCTCGTCTGTGTGCTAGTCCGACGGACAAAAAGCCACGTTAGGGCACCTATTGGCTACTGGCTATGAACTTCCTTATTTTAGTCCGGTGTACGTCATCACGTACGAATCCGACCGACTTTTGTGTGGTCGTGTGTAGGCAAGTCCGTTCGTTAGAAAGTAGGCCGCAAGTCCGCCGCAAGTCCACCGAAAGTCTGCCGGAAGTCTGTCGGACAGGCTGTCTGACTTTTGTAGACGAA
The DNA here is from genome assembly GCA_037952835.1 of Lithobates septentrionalis. Classification (NCBI taxonomy): domain Eukaryota; kingdom Metazoa; phylum Chordata; class Amphibia; order Anura; family Ranidae; genus Lithobates; species Lithobates septentrionalis. The sequence continues at coordinate 794,852 of JBBDGP010001318.1, read as the reverse complement.
AAGTACGACCGTGTGTACGCGGCATTAAGGTACCTCAGAGACATGTCAATGGACAGATCCAGCCTGGATCAGACTTAAAGGACATGTAAACCCCAACAGTCAACTGCCATTTATTCCTTCCATGATAGATAGATAGATAGATAGATAGATAGATAGATAGATAGATAGATAGATAGATAGATAGATAGATAGATAGATAGATAGACCTGATCAAGCTTAAAGAGTATGTACACCCTAATAATGTACTTCTCTTATTTCCTTCCACTGAAAATAGATAGATAAACAGATAGATAGATAGTCTGCATTGGGCTTAAAGGGTATGTGCACCCTAATAGGCCCTCCGGCACCAACATTCCATTGGATGCCCACCACCTTACAAATTCCAGCCCATACATCTAACATATTTATCCATCCTTTCTTTCTTCTATCATCCATCTATCGATTTATTGTCTATCCACCCACCTTTCTCTCTTTCTATTAATGTATTATCTGTCTATCTCTATCTATCCACCTTTCTTTCTTTCTTTCTTTCTTTCTTTCTTTCTTTCTTTCTTTCTTTCTTTCTTTCTTTCTTTCTTTCTTTCTTTCTTTCTTTCTTTCTTTCTTTCTTTCTTTCTTTCTTTCTTTCTTTCTTTCTTTCTTTCTTTCTTTCTTTCTTTCTTTCTTTCTTTCTTTCTTTCTTTCTTTCTTTCTCGCAGTGTGCACACAGCTTACAGTGTGCGGTGACATCAGAGTAAGCCATTTCAATACAGGGGAGGAGGCGGTACAACTATGGAAGTCTAAAGTGGCAGCTCTGACGGCGCTGGAGGAATTGTAGGTTTGGACAATGGCTCTGGTAGGATAACCTGCCGGCGTCGCCTCGCAGACACAATGCAAATCGGCAGAGTATCATGCGTTTTCCGGCGGCCTGGCTATGCAGCGCAGGGTAATAAATGCGCAGAAGGAGTCACTTGTTATTAATGGCCCGTCAAAGCGTTGAGTCAAAAGGTGATTTCCATCACAGCCTCACAGGGATGATGGCCGGTTTCACCGGCTCTGCCTGTCTGCTGCTCGCATAAAACCCGCAATTACCTCCCTTTTATTTTCCCCAAACGCAGCAGTTTAGGCCAATTCTTCTTTGTTTTAAAACCATTTTGCATTTCATTTTTCCTAAAAGAAATTGGTTCGGTCAGTGCGGCCAGGTATTGGCGGTCCTAATTTTAGCACAGGCTAGACAATAACAGCTATACATGCTGCAATCTGATTGGGCTCTCAATATTTACCGAAACAATGTAATGTAAAAGATGTAGTAGGGAGTATTTCGATCCCTATCCAATCACCCTCACTTCCTGTCCCCATGACACCGCTACAAAAAAAGGGGGTGCGGTTGTCACCTAGTCAGGAAAACAAGGGTGGCAATTAACACATTGTCACAGGTTCTACCCCTTCCCCTGCTCTACTAAAAATGTGTTTTTGTTCCTTTGTCTGTGACCCCATTAGAGAGATTTACCCTCACTTCCTGTCCTGATAGTGAAACAGACAGCGATACTTCCCCACATAATCCAGAAAAAAAAAGAGGTTTTGGCTGGAGTCAGAATTTAAAGAAAAACGCCAACCAAAAATAACAATAATTCATACCTAGCGTTTTGTAAATGCGTTTTGTTTTGCACATTTTCGTGCTAGGCGTATAGGGTGGCCCATATATTTCAATGTGCAGCAAACGCACCAAAGTAGCTCATCTAGGACGTTAATTCTCATGCGGTTTAGGCTATGAATTTTGACGAACATGCGCACGGTGACTTGACGGGACTTCCCTGTGACGTCACGGGGAATGCCACAGGGAAGTCCCGTCATGTCCCGTGCGTCAGAGGGGGCGGGGTCACCGGGTGGCCCCGCCCCCCGTTATTTAAGAACCGTCAGATGAGGAGACGCCGTCACACAGCGGGAGCCTCCCTCCATGCATGGATGCGGAGCGGCCCGGAGAAGAAAATTAAGAAGAGAAACAGAGAAGAAGAGAAGAAGGAAGAAGAGAAGAGGATGAAGAAGAAGATGAAGAGAAGAGCGGGAGCCTCCCTCCCAATGCCATGGGTGCGGAGCGGCCCGAGGAGAAGAAGATAGAAGACGCCGCGGAGGAGATGCTGGACGAGAACGCCGGAGGAAGAACCAGAAGAGCCAGAAGAACCAGAAGAAGAAGAAGATGAAGGAAGAAAGAAGAAGCATTTAAATAAAGGAATTGTCAAAAACTGTCTCTTGTCATTTTTAACTATTTTGACACTTTTTTAGTGAAATGGTAGGGGTAAGTACCCCCTTACCATTTCACACGGGGGGGGCTGGGATCTGGGGGTCCCCTTGTTAAAGGGGGCTTCCAGATTCCGATAAGCCCCCCGCCCGCAGACCCCCACAACCACCGGCCACGGTTGTGGGGATGAGGCCCTTGTCCTCATCAACATGGGGACAAGGTGTTTTGGGGGGCTACCCCAAAGCACCCTCCCAATGTTGAGGGCATGTGGCCTGGTACGGTTCAGGAGGGGGGGGGGCCGCACTCTCGTCCCCCCCTCTTTTCCTGCGGCCTGCCAGGTTGCGTGCTCGGATAAGGGTCTGGTATGGATTTTTGGGGGAACTCCACGCCGTTTTTTTTTTTTTTTTGGCGCGGGGTTCCCCTTAAAATCCATACCAGACCTGAAGGGTCTGGTATGGAATTTAGGGGGAACCCCACGTCATTTTTTTTTTTTAATTTTGGCCGGGGTTCCCCTTAATATCCATACCAGACCTGAAGGGCCTGGTATGGAATTTAGGGGGACTCCCACTTCATTTTTTTTTTTTTTAATTTTGGTTCGGGGTTTCCCTGTGGGGAATTCCCATGCCGTTTTTATCAATGAACTTCTATGTGTATTGACGGCAATGCAATAGCCGCGGGTAGTTTTAAATGAGTTTTTTTCCTTCCAAATGTCATTTTGCTGTCAGGCTGTTCTAAACACGGGAAACATGCGCCCCTTTACAGGCATACTATAGACACCCCCAGGTACGAAATTTAAAGGGATATTACAGTTTTATTGTTTGACTTTAAGCATTATTAAAATCACTGCTCCTGAAAAAACGGCCGTTTTTAAAACTTTTTTTTGCATTGATCCATGTCCCCTGGGGCAGGACCCAGGTCACCAAACACTTTTTATGACAATAACTTGCATATAAGCCTTTAAAATTAGCACTTTTGATTATTCATGTTCGTGTCCCATAGACTTTAACGGTGTTCGCGTGTTCGAGCGAACTTTTTTCCTGTTCGCATGTTCTGGTGCGAACCGAACAGGGGGGTGTTCGGCTCATCCCTACCCAGCATCATTCCACAACTCCTGCAATATTCACCTTCAATTTAAGGCCAGGTTCACATATGTGCGGCTGTGGTTTGCAGTCTAGGGTCCAGTGCGTTTCTGTTGACTGGTTCAGGTGCGATTCAGGTGCAAATTTTTGCCTAAATACGCACCTGAACCGGACCCAAAAATGCACAGGACCCTTTTTGAAACCATTGAGAGCCGATCACATTCACATGTCATCATTCCACAATCCCTGCACTATTCACCTTCAATCTAAAGTTTTCACCTGCAGTACTTTTTTCTGCCATTAGATGTCCTCAGTCTCATGGCCAGCATCATTCAATCCCGGACCAGCCCCCAACCTGTGAATGGTCAGTAAAAGGAGAAGCAGCACAGTGATCAGCTCATCATTCTGTCATTCAGCTCTCTCCACCTGTCAGTATGCTTCTTGTCAGCACATCAACTAGTTGGCTCTTTGTTTGAACCCTACCACTAGATGTCCTCACTCTGATGGCCAACATAATTTCACAATTCCTGCACCACTCACCTTCAATCTAAAGCTTTCATCTGCAGTACTTTTTTCTGCCATTAGATGTCCTCAGTCTCATGGTCAGAATCATTCAATCCCGGACCAGCCCCCAACCCGTGAATGGACAGTGAAAGGAGAAGCAGCACAGTGATCAGCTCATCTCTCTGTCGCTCTGCTCTCTCCGCCTATCGGCATGCTTCTTGTCAGCACATCAACTAGTTGGCTCTTTGTTTGAACCCTGCCACGAGATGTCCTCACTCTGATGGCAAACATCATTCCACAATTCCTGCAACACTCACCTTCAATCTAAATCTTTCATCTGCACTACTTTTTTCTGCCATTAGATGTCCTCAGTCTGATGGTCAGAATCATTTAATCCCGGACAAGCCCCCAACCTGTGAATAGACAGTGAAAGGAGAAGCAGCACAGTGATCAGCTCATCTCTCTGTCACTCTGCTCTCTCGGCCTATCAGCACATCAACTAGTTGGCTCTTTGTGTGGTCACACCCACAGGTATTTGCCTGCAGTACTTTTCTTCAGTCATTAGATATCCTCAGTCTAATGGCCAGCATCATTCAACTGAGATCAGCTCATCCTGGACCCGCCCCCAGTCTGTCACTAGACAGTGAAAGGAGAAGCAGCACCACAAGGAGCTCATCTCTCTGTCACTCTGCTCTCTCCTCCTATCAGCAAGCATCTTGTCAGCACATAAATTCATAGGCTTCTTGTGCTGCTTCCATCTCTCCCAGTCTAAGCTCTGCTGTACAGGGCCGAGAAAGGACAATATTTGGGCAGATTCAGGTACTTACACTACTTGTATTTTAAAGGAATACAGAGCTGCATCAATGTGCATCGTTTATATCTGCCCCCAAGTTCAGCTTTAAGACTGGAAGCAACGTTTCCCCCGGAGCGTCCCTTTATTTTCTCAATATGGCCAGGTAGAGGATGCGTTGGATATTGCCGGAGATATTTCTCCCCTAAGCCCTGGCGGAAAGTGAAAATCTTATTCCTGTAAGCCTCCAGACGCAGCGAAAAAAGGCCGCTCTTTACTGATAAAGCTTGAGGATTTTGTTAAAGAGGCGGGTGGGATATTCCCGCGTCCCCTCCCCCCACCCATCCCGCGCTCTCAGCGTCTTATCTCCCGACACGTGCACGTCTCTTTCTTTTATTTTTTTTCTCCCCTCGTCTGTCTCTTTCCTCCCTCTGACATAATTACCCAACGTTTATTCACTTTCACTCCTCCGTCGAGTCACCTGCGCTGCTGCCGCCGCCGCCGTGTAATTAAAAAGACGTAGCGGGAGTCTTCATCAAAATCGCGTTTGAGTCGATTTTTTTTAGCTTTTCCTAGGTCGTGGCGAAACCATAAGATAAGGAGCGATTGGTTCAAACAGAAGTATCGTCCGTGTCATTGCTCTCTGGACAGGAGCGGCATTTATAGTCAGTACGTTACTTTTTCGCCGCGCTCATCGATTTTTTACGAGTAGTCAAAATTATCTTTAATTGCGGCTGCAAAAATTCACCATTAACTTGAATCTACTTCTTGAGAGTTTGTTTAGAGATGACGCAATCATGTAAATCCTGGTGATTGTGAAGTTCTCGGCTGTGTTCACAAAATGTTTGACACAGATCCGCCCCCCCCCCCCCCCCCCTGCTGCAGCGTCTCACCTTGTGACTTGCTACAAAGTTACAATGTAAAGTCTGAGTGATCACTGGGGGAGGGGGAAATTGAGAAAATGCCTTTTCTTGCCTGCAGAAGACTGATGAGATAATCTCAACCTAGACCCAAGTCAAAATCACTTTTTATGACACTGACAGAACCAGGAGAGAAGTGCGTAAGGTTTAGATGACCTGTTGGGTTTTTATTGCTGCCTCTCCTTTGCTGTCCTATTATTTCTGTTCTAGAATTGAAGAAGAAAGGGCAAATCTCAAATTGGGATAGCTGTTCCAGATGAGGCTTTTTTGCCCTCACTTCCTGTCTTGGAGACACAACAGGAAGTGAGGAAAAATCCTTTGAATGGGGACAGAGCTGTGAAAACCTAACCTGAACTATGTGCAGGGATAAACAACACAAATTAATGCAGCTTTGTAATCACTAATCCATCATTAAATGTGTTTTTTTTTTATGCAAGCTGTGCAGTACCTTAAATCTGACCCAGTATCAGCCTCTTGCATTCCCTGTACAGCAGGGCTGGGCTGTGAGAGGAAGAAGCAGCACAAGCAGCCAATCAGTTCAAGTGCAAACAAAAAGCACGCTGATAGATGGAGAGAGCATAGCGACAGAGAGATGCGCTCCTCACTGTGCCGCTCCTCATTTCACTGTCCAGTCATAGGTTGGGGGCTCGTCCGGGATGATCTGGATTTCGGAGGATTCACTGATTTCGACCATCAGACTGAGGACATCTAGTGGCAGAAAAAAAGTAGTGTCGGGGAAATCTCTGGAATAAAGTCGAATATTAATATCTTTTAATGAGCTTTTTGTTTGTATCTTTTATTTTTGCCCACAGTTCTGCTTTATACTACCACCTTAAAACTGCGGGCTAAGCGCCATGTACGGAAGTTTAGGGCATCTTGGTCCAAGTGATCAAAATTTGAGACTCATCACGACGGGGGGAAAAAAGAAAAAAAAAATCTGTCTGTGTTATTATCTCACTCCTTTTGTCTCGCTATTGACCGTGGCAATCCAGTACCGGCCATTTGTATTCCTACATAATTCCGCGCGGCAGAGAACATCCCTTTGTCACGGAGATAAGAGGACGGGGACTCGGGGACGAGTCGGAGATCAAGGGGACTTTGTGAAACGGATCAAAGTGGCTGCAAAGTGACTGAGATGGGAGGAATATTTAAAGAGACGTGACCTTTGTGTGATGGTATTAGAGTCAGGAAATGCAGTCAACGCTAAAACGAAGTGACACGTATCTCCTGGGTAATGAGGACTTTGCCGTGTCGCCGGCGTCCGAACCCAATAGTTTTTGTTTTTTTATGTGCGTGTGCATCTCTGCGATTAGACCCGATGGACGGTCATTCCTAAGTCACCAGAAGAGAGTTTAATCTCCGCAGGAAACAGACGCGACCGTGCTAAGCCCTGGAAATAAAATGTCTGCCAAGGGTGTAATCCCCCCCCCCGTTGGCCGTGCAGGGCCGGGGTGAAAGGCTTGATTCGATATTCGGCAATGTTGCGAGCTGTGAACATCGTCCACTTCTTTCGTGCAACTTTAGTTGGGTTCTGCGCCCCTACTGCAGCTTTCATTCCGGATCACTCCCCCCCCCTGAGGTCTGTGGTCATCCAAAAGGATTGCAACAATTCCAGCCACCATTTTGGCAGCAGCCATATTGGCACTTTCTGGGATTTTATAAAATTTCTGAATCTAGGGAAGGGAGTTGAAAGGAAAACAAACCTCTGATTGGTCACTTCATTGACAGCTAAGCCACTGATTAGCCAAGATGCCCTATGTGAATAAGGTGGCCAATCAAAAGCTTTGCCAAATTCCCAAGACCCAATCCTAGGTTTAGAAATGTATAACAGGAGCTCAATGGCGTCATTATGGTCACCACCAAAATGCCAACTGCAGAAAGGGATTGCTAACTGATTGCAGCAACACTATGCATGAGGGTCTTTCAAATATGGAACCAAAGTGTTCCTCTCCCAATTGCCATGCAGGGCCGGGGTGAAAGGCTTGATTCGATATTCGGCAATGTTGCGAGCTGTGAACATCGTCCACTTCCTTTGTGTAACTTTTTTTGGGTTCTGCGCGCCCTACTGCAGCTTTCATTACGGATCACTCCCCCCCTGCTTTTCGGCCCAGTCATTGTATGGATGGGTTTTACTTTTTGCAGTGTAAAGGTATTTATAGGATCGAAAACTCTGGCGCCGAATGCGGAAAGTGCCGGGCTGTGAGTGATGCCATGGAAAATGAAGGGAGCCGGTATTCTCAACCATAGAGCGATGCCCTCTACTTCCCAGGGACCGGTCGTGTAACAACATCCTTGTAGTATTTCATTTCTATGGCTAGGTCCCACCTATGCATGTTGGGCACGTGCGCAAAAATAGCACAGAGACGCGCTTGCCATTTAGCAGATGTGTGGCAATGAGTTTAGGACTCCCACAAAAGAAAAAGATACCTCCGGACAAAACTAAAAGATAAAAGCAAAAAGCTCATTAAAAGATAGAGTAACAAAACCAGGGTTTGATGCAATATTCTACTTCATTCCAGAGATTTCCCCAGTAGTTCTTTTTTTTCTGTCACTAGATGTCCTCAGTCTATGGCAAAAAACCACTAAATCCCGGACCAGCCCCCAACCTGTGACTGGACAGTGATAGGAGAAGCAGCACAGTGATGAGCTCATCTCTCTGTCACTCAGCTCTCTCCACTTATCAGCATGCTTCTTGTCAGCACATCAACTCATTAGCTTTTTATGTGTCCGCACCCACAGGTGCGACTGAGCACGCCCATTTCTGCATGTTTTCAGCGCATTCCGTCGCGTGTAAGGCAGTGCATTCATTTCAGTGGGCTGCCCTACATGCAAGAAATGCTGAAAGGAAGGCGCTGAGTCTTTTCCAAATACACGCCGCACCAGGTGGTTTGCAGATGCGTGGGAGCATCATTAAAAACTCGGGCGCTTTTCTGACACACACAAGCGCGCTTTCCTTTAGCAGACGTACAACGGTGCCCATAATGGTTAATGGCACCTCCACGCATCTGCAAACGCACACAGTTCGATGCGTTGCATTTGTCAGGAAGAGTCAGGGACTGCTTTTCCCGTGTCTCTCATATGCGAACGCCCTATAAGTGGGAATTCTTCTCTTGTGTGGCAGGCCTTGCCGTCCCTCTGAAAAGTGATCTGCTGTGAGTCACATTTCAGAGGGTGGTTGGGAGGCCATATAATGTCTACTTTCTGCCTGTTTTAACCCTAAAAAGGCTGAATGACTGCGCCAAAACCGTGCGCATTGCACGCGTTGCAAGGTGGTAGCGACGGTACTGCCCACTTAACGCAACAAGTGTTTCATTTTAGCGTGTCTTTGTTTAGGTGGGCAGGCGGCACGGGGGGTAAAACCATGGCTCATCCGCCTGCTTTTACTGCTTCCACCCCGGAATAACCCCCTACAGTGATGGCGTCTTTACGACGCTGGTTATTGTAGTGGGAGGACCCAAGCGTCTCAGGCTCCCAGTTTGTCCCTCCCACTCTTCCTGCCTCATTCGATTGACTGTCACACTTTTGATTGCCCACCTTTGTTCGCATTGAATGTGCTTGCTCCCATTGATGGGAATTGTAGTCTGAATCAGGGGTGACCAACAGTAAAAGAAAGCGACATTGGTGCTGCATCGATCCCTCCTTGCGGGTGCGGGTGTAGATACTTTTTTCCTTTTAAAGCGATGCCATCATAGTCGTTAAATAGGAGATTTTCTCAAAAATCGAAAAAAAGGCCTCTTGAGAGGGTGACAACGCAAGAGCACAGTTGGGAGACAGGGACAGAGGGTTGTCACCCCATAGCAGGAAGTGCCTGAACAAGGCAGGATCACAAGGGATTCTTTTCATGGAAAGCTGCAGATTGCAAATTACTTTTGCAAATGATATTACCATGTTAAAGCTTATATAAGATTATAGTAAATGGGTTTACGTCGACTTTACCGCGGCTCTTGCAGCGTTACATCTACTTAGGCCTCTGGCGTACGTGGCATACCAAGCATGCCAGAAATGCGGGAGCTCGCAGGGAGGGTGTTAAAACGAAGTAGCTGTGAAACGCGTTAGTGCAGCGTGACACCTCGGAATAGGAGCGGGGGAGGGGGGAATCCCCCTGATGCAGCCATAGTCGAGCTCAGAACATTCTCTTCATCTTCCCATTGACTCCCAGGTGGGACTCCTGTCTCGGTCTGCGCTCTCGCCAAGCAGACAGCCACAAAGAGCAAGGCGTGATTTAAATCGGGAGAGAGGGGAGAAAAGGAAAAGTTATTCCCCTCCAGAGGGGACGCAAGATGCAGCCTCAAAGCTAAAAGAACCTTTAGAATTTCGGGGGGAAGCGGGGACCAAGGTCTGTCCTTGCGCTGCAGCGAGACGTGTGTCTTCGCCGCTGCCGCCTTATTATTCTGCTGCGCTGTTTTCTCTGGATTTGGTACAAGGGAAAAAAAATTTGAATAATACCTATTGAAGCCCAACTCCAGCTGAAACACCTTTTGGATGGAGTGAGGAAGGGTTCGAGTATTATTGCTGGCTGCTGGCAAGATTTTCCTTCATTTCCTGTCCTGGTGACACCAGCATGTGTGAGAAATTTCCTTAACTGAGATGCAGCCACAATTAAAAAGTGACCGAGGGTCTTCCATACTCTATCCAAAACTATCCAAAAAACTATTGTAGGGATTTAGGCTTTAACCTGTTGCCCCCCATGTAATGCCTACGCGTGGCAACCAAGAGGGTGGGCTTTAACACCCACACACCACACACATGCATCCATGGGCACTCCCAGCATAGTGACCAAGCTATCCTGGACTCCAGTAATGATCGGGAGCTGATGGGACTGGCTCCTGATCACCTGACCACAGTGACAGCCAATCACAGAGGTCATGTGATTGGACAAACCTTCCTCCTCCCCCTTCAGGGGACAGTGCCCGAGCAGTCAAAGGCAGCTCCCAGTCTCCAGTAATGATTGGGAGCCGGTGGAACTGGCTCCTGATCATGTGACCACTGTGACAGCCAATCACAGTGGTCATGTGATCAGAATGACCTGCAGACCCCCCCAGGGCACAGTGACGGAGCAGTCAAAGACAGCTCCAAGTCTCCAGTAATGATCGGGAGCCATTGGGACCTGCTCCTGATCATGCGTCAATAAGACGTCCACACCGCAAATGTTTTATACATAGACCTCGGTCAATTCTTTGGGCAATGACATCTAAATACAATTCTGATATTAATACCTTCACCTCCATGAACTCTCAATCTAGGTTTCCTTTAATTCCTATTAAATCCAATGTCTTTGTATGTTCTCCTCATTTGTGTTCAGGTTACCTCTAGGTGCTCCATTGTTCTACCACAACCCACCTCCTTCCCAACAAACTGGCATTTAAACGTATGGGAAAAGATGGTAAAGATGTTGAAACACCACAAATGGCATGTATTCCACATAAAATAACATTTTAACATCTCCACACTGGTACTTTGACAACTATTAACACCTTCAGCCATGTGAATAGAGGGATTAACACCCATGCAGACAACAAGGATGGGACTACATAACTAGGATAGGGTGGTTCCCCAACTTTTGCACCTCCCATCCTGTTCTTGGACAATCAACATCTACACATTCTATGGTGATTGAATTAAGGGGGGGGAACGCTATGGTTCTATGGAACCTTGGTTGACAAAAGCTGAGCTTGGCAATGGATAAATGAAAACCATCACAGACTAACTGCCCAGATCAACAGGTATTTTTTATTGAAATATTATACAAAAAAGAAAGGTCATATATACATGGGCACATTTCAAAGACAGCATTTCACACAGAATATTTTTTTTCAGGTTTACATGATTTTTGAAGGTTTTTTTTCTTCATGAAATAATAGAAGCTTGTTGGTCCTTGACAGACGTAATCCTTTAAAAAAAAATCTCTGGCATTCTTTTTCTCTATAACAATAGATCATTGGGGGGGACGTGAATGTGTGGCCCCAGGTCCTCTGTGCTCCAGGAATAATGCATCTCAGTATGACAATGGAACTGTGTGCTCTAAGATCCTCCAAAACCGCACAATTATTTCATAAATAATCTCTGCTGAAAGGGCCTTTATAGGGAGCATTTATTTCAAATAATACATGTGTTATTTGGCACTTTTATAGAGTACAAAAAAGTGCTTTAGAAAAGCCTGCAGCTATTTTTTTACAATGGTGTGGCTGATGATACCAATCTATGGTGGCCTTTTAAGGATATTCTTCACTGGAGCATGGCTGATGATGCAATAATTTGGGAAACTCTTCCATGGTGGACTCTTAAGGACATTCTTCACTAGGTTTGGTCCAGGGCATGGCCAGTAATGCAAAGATTTGGCCCATTATACTGTTCTATGGTGGCCTTTTTAAGGTCATTCTTCACCGGGTCCAGAGCATGGCTGACTAACGGTAATACCATCATGATACCGTTCTATGATGGCCTTTAAAGGCATTCTTAACCAGCTGCAGAGCATTGCCAATGATGCAATGATTTGAGCAAATAGTACTGTTCAATGGTGGTCTTTTGAGGTCATTCTTCACCAAGTCCAGAGCATGGCTGATGAAGCATTATTATTAATAGCATGAAGCTAATGATACTGTTCCACCATGGCTTTTTCAGGATGTTCTTTACCAGATTCAAAGCATGGCTGATGATGCAATAATTTGGGAAATTCTTCCATTCCATGGTGACCTCTTAAGGACAATAATGCAATGATTTGGCCCATTATACTGTTCTATGGTGGCCTTTTTAAGGTAGTTTTTCACCGGGTCTAGAGCATGGCTGACTAATGGTAAAAAAATTATTAAGCTGTTCTACGATGGTCTTTTAAAGACATTCTTAACCAGCTCCAGAGCTTGGCCAATATTGCAATGATTTGGCCCATTATACTGTTCTATGGTGGCCTTAAGGTCATTCTTCACCAGGTCCAGATCATGGCTAACCAATGGTAATACCTTTCTGATATCATTCTATGATGGCCTTTTAAAGACAGTCTTAACTAGCTCCAGAGCATGCCCAATAAAGCAATGATTTGAACAAATAATACTACGGTGGTACTTTTGAGGTCATACTTCACCAGGTCCAGAACATGGCTAACTAAGCAATGGTGTGGCCAATGATACTGTTCTACCATGGTCTTTTAAGGACATTCTTTACCAGGCCCAGAGCACTGTCAAATACTCATTGATTTGGCCAATGATATTTTTCCATGGTGCCCTTTTAAGGACATTCTTCACCATTTTCACAGCATGGCTGAATACTCGATGGTTTGTTAAATAACACTGTTCTATAGTGGCTTTTAAGGTCATTCTTCATCAGATCCACTACATGGCTAACTAAGCAATGATCAAGCCAACGGTAGTGTTCTATGGTGGCTTTTTAAGGTTATTTGTCACCAAAGCCTGGGAACAATTGACTTGACAATGGTTTGGCTGATGATACCTTTTTAAAGGTGACCTTTTTATAGGATTCCTTCAGAGCGTAGATGACAAATCAATGGTTTGGCCTGATTAGATTATTCTATGGTTTATATTTTGTTTCCCTCATCCAATCCCGAACATGACCAACTATCTTTTTAAACTCAATAGTTAAGGTTACCCTGTTCCGTACAGTAGGGGATGTAAATGGTAGGACTGACCCTGTAAAATCAGCTTGTCAAGGCAGAACTACGGGAGCTACCACTGTTGACTTTTTTTCGATGGCTGCAGAGTCAACTTGATTCTGTCTTTGCTACCAAATAAATTGTTGGCCAAGAACAACATTCAATAGGTATGTAAACCTCACTGACTGCATGCTGGCTGTGGGTCCATAACCTCTAGATAGTAAAACCAAGATAAGAAGGCAAGTCCCGAAAGCTGCACCTTTAAAAATGAGTCAGCAATGGCAGCCCCATGAAGCTATCTTAACAGGCTCACTTTAAGTTGCCCTGATGCCTGTTTGAATAGTATGCAGTGATTTTTTCCCGGCACTGGATGCAGAAACCATAAAGAGTTACACCGCCAAGCCAGCATGCCAGGGCTTTGCTTCCGCAGCATTTTCTGTCTTAGTGATTTTTCTTTTCTACAATTAATTTAATTGACTGAGATAGATAAGGAATCGGAGTACGGGGTGCACTTAAAGCATGCTTTTAGTAAATTAAACTTTTCGGGATCTGTAAATTAAAAAAAATCTCTTAGGCTTAACTAGTAGCCTTGGAGAGCTGACAAATGACATAAGCATCTTGTAGAGCTTGGACTAAGAGCAGATATAAAATACTGGCTATGGCTTATAGCCAGATGGGACCATAGCATGTGCATTAGGGTGGCGGGGTTATCATTTGGAAACCAGGGATCTGATATCTGATTGTGGCCAAGAAAATTGTTTTATCTGTAAGTGTGCTTTCGGAATGATTATTGCAACTGGTACCATGTGACATTTTTGCTGTTCCGTATTTCCTTCATTGTATTTCATATGCTGATTTGTAAAAGCTCCCTCCAGTGGCCTTTTATATAGCAGGGCATATCTTTCGAATACTTGCATAAAGAAGACTTGCCACAAGGGTTAGTTTTGGGGATCCAGGGTTTATTAAAGGGTTATAGAGAAGATTAGTGTTAAGGTTACAGGAAAGGCTCGTGTCAGGGTTACGGGGAGGTTTAGTGTTGGGGTTACAGGAAGGGTTGGTTTGAGGGTTATAGAGAAGATTAGTGTTAAACTTACAGGGAAGGGTAGAGTTGGGGTTGCAGGGCTGGTTAGTATCAGGATTATGAATAAATGCTGTGTTAAGGTTAAAGGGAAGGCTAGTGTTGGTGGGTTACATTGAGGGTTAGTGCTAGGGTTACAGGGAGGGTTGGTTGGAGGGTTATAGAGAATATTAGTGTTAAGGTTATGGTGAAGGGAAGTATTGGGTTTACAGAGTGGATTCATGCTTGGGTTACACTGGGAGGGTTAATGTGAGGGTTATGAAGAATCTTAGTGTTAGGGTTACAGGGAAGGCAAGTTTTGGGGGTTTACAGGGAGGGTTGGTTTGAGGATTCTAGAGAAGATAAGTCTTAAGGTTAAACGGATGGGTAGTGTTGGGGTTAAAGGGAGGAATTGTGTTGGGGTTACTGGGAGGGTTAGTTTGAGACTTATGAAAAAAATTAGTGTTAGGATTACAGGGAAGGCTAGTGTTGGGGAGTTACAGGGAGAGTTCATGTTAGGGTTACATGGGAGGGTTCGTGATATGGGAGGTTAGTGTTAGGGTTACATGAAGGGTTAGTGTGCGGATGCTTTAGGATATAAGGCATCACCAGAAGCTTTGTGTGAAGCTTACCATTGCTGGCGTCCCAATGCTGAAATCCAATGTATAGACCTATTATTGATCAGATGTTGGCCCAAACTTTTCCTCTACCATGAGGCATTGGGAAAACCACATTTAGCCCCGTTCAGAACTCATTTAGGAACAGACAGATATCTTCCTAGCCCTGCTTCTGCGAACAAGATGTATACTATATTACCAAAAGTATTGAGCACCTGCCTTTACACGCACATGAACTTTAATGGCATCCCAGTCTTAGTCTGTAGGGTTCAATATTGAGTTGGCCCACCCTTGGCAGCCATAACAGCTTCAACTCTTCTGGGAAGGCTGTCCACAAGGTTTAGGAGTGTGTCTATGGGAATGTTTGACCATTTTTCCAGAAGCGCATTTGTGAGGTCAGGCACTGATGTTGGGCGAGAAGCCCTGGCTCGCAGTCTCCACTCTAATTCATCCCAAAGCTGTTCTATCAGGTTGAGGTCAGGCCAGTCAAGTTCTTCCACCTCATCCTTGTCTTTATGGACCTTGCTTTGTGTACTGGTACACAGTCATGTTGGAACAGTAAGGGGCCATCTCCAAACTGGTCCCACAAAGTTGGAAGCATGAAATTGTCCAAAATGTCTTGGTATGCTGACGCCTCAGGAGTTCCCTTCACTGGAACTAAGGGGCCAAGCCCAACCCCTGAAAAACAACCCCACACCATAATTCTCCTCCACCAAATGAAACAAAATGAGTTTGGGATGGGGGAACTTGACTGGCCTGCACCTCAACCCGATAGAACACATTTGGGATGAATTAGAGCGGAGACTGCGAGCCAGGCCTTTTTGTCCAACATCAGTGCCTGACCTCACAAATGTGCTTCTGGAAGAATGGTCAAACATTCCCAATGGTTTGGCTGATGATACTATTTAACGGTGGCCTTTTAAGAAAGTTCCTCCAGAGCATAGATGACTATGTTCTACCTTGCCCTTTTAAGGACATTTTTTACCAGGCCCAGAGCACAGCTGAATACTCATTGTTATGGCCAATTATATTTTTCTATGGTGGCCTTTTAAGGACATTCTTCACCAGTTCCGCAACATGGCTGATTACTCAATGGTTTATTCAATAACACTTGTTCTATGGTGGCTTTTAAAGTCATTCTTCACCAGATCCACTACATGGCTGGCTAAACAATGATTAAACTAATGGTACTGTTCTATGGTGGCCATAAAAACATGGATGAGTGAGTCTGGGGTGGAGGAACTTGACTGGCCTGCACTGGCATCAACCCAATAGAACACATTTGGAATTAATTAGAATGGGGACTAGAATGGGGACTGAATGAGTGCCTGACCTCAATGCGCTTCTGGAAGAATGGTCAAACATTCCCATAGACACACTCCTAAACCTTGTGGACAGCCTTCCCAGAAGAGTTGAAGCTGTTATAGCTGCAAAGGGTGGGCCAACTCAATATTGAACCCTACGGACTAAGACTGGGATGCCATTAAAGTTCATGTGCGTGTAAAGGCAGGTGTCCCAATACTTTTGGTAATATAGTGTATGTGCGCATTTGTATATATACAGTATATGCTGTAAATGTACAATATGTAAAGCACTTCGTAAACTGAATAAAATTAGAATAAATAGACCTTAGTTTCCCTCTAAGCTTTGCTGGCTTTTTCTGCTTCCTCTGTCAACCCTTTCCCCCATAAGCATGTATGAAAGACCTGTAATTAGATTGTCAGCTTCTGTGACGAGAAGCTGATTTGGCTGCTGCGTTAATCTCTCTGGCTCTATTGTCTGGTGCGATGCGCCGCTTCCAGCAATATGCAGGTATTAGGCTCTTTCCCAAACCTGCGCTGCCTCCCGGCCTCCTGGGACCCGGGCCCAAAACAACGGGCCTGAACACTGGCATCTCTGCCTATTTAAAAATGCTAATGAGGAATTCAGAGGTGCCAAACAATGGAACAGGACAAAGAGAGGGGGGGGGGGGGGCTTCACGTGGGCGATGTGGTGTAATATATCTCCGCCAGCTGACGGAGAATTTGTAAGCCTTATACGGCGATGCTGTGCTGTGCATTCTGTACATTTACAAGTCTGGCAGCTTGTCAGAAAACAGGATTGGCTCAGCCGCCTCTGCCAGAAGCCGTCAACGCATTAGCTGGGCACACGTATCTGCGACCAAAGCCGCGCCGGAAAGCTTTTGTTGTCAGTTTGGCGGCTTCCAAGCTTGCCTGTTGGAGTGCGACTACAAATCCCCACCATCCTAGATGGGACTTCATAGCGTTCCGTCACTCTCCTACTACGATTAAAGGGAACGGGTCAAATCAACCTTAGCAGACATGTGCAGAACGGAAAAAAAAAAAAAAATTGTTGCATTTCGATTCGTTAATTAACAAATTTTGTTTACTTAATATCGTTTTCGGAATTTGTTTAGTTTCTTTTTTGGTTATTCATTTTCGAATTCTATTTGAATTTTCCGAATAAGACGGAATTTTTTTTAACCACTGCAGCTGCGATACGGCGCTGCGTTATTTTATCTGACAATTGCGCAGTCGTGCGACGCTGTACCCAAATAAAATGTCCTTTTTTTTTCCTACAAATAGAGCTTTCTTTTGGTGGTATTTGATCACCTCGGCGGTTTTAATTTTTTTTTGCGCTATAAACAAAAAAACACAGACAATTTTGGAAACAAAAAAATATTTTTTACTTTCTGCTATAAAACATATCCAATAATTTTTTTTTAAAAAAAATCAACTTTATTCATCAATTTAGGCCAATATTCATATGATAATATGTTAATTTTTTGAGCTATAAATGAAAAATGACCATCAAAAAACAAACAAACAATAAAACATATCCAATAAAAAAATTGAAAAAAATGAAATTTCTTTATCAGTTTAGGCCAATATGTATTCTGCTACATATTTTTGGTAAAAAAAAAATCCCAATAAGCGTATATTGATTGGTTTGCACAAAAGTTATAGCGTCTACAAACTATGGGATATTTTTATTTCTTTTTTCTTTCTTTTTTTTTTTACTAGTAATGGCGGCGATCAGCGACTTATAGCGGGACTATGATATTGCGGCAGACAAATCGGATACTAACTGACACTTTTTGGGGACCAGTGACACTAACCCACCAAACTGGCGTTGTTGAGAGGAGCAAAAACGTTTGTTCCAGCTTTTTGTTTTGTTTATGCAGTGATTAAAAAAATACTATCTAGGAGGGTTTGTGAAAAAAAAAATAACGCTTATGCTCAAAAAAGCTCAAAGAAGCTTGAAGAAGCTTAAAGTGGCTCAATAAAAACATGCACAAGACCAAAAAAAGCCCAAGCTTCTTCAAGCTGAAATAAAAGCTCAAATGCCCGTAAAAGCTGCAGTGTGCATGAGCCCTAATACAGTGATCAGCGTTAAAAAAAATGCACTGTCACTGTACTAATGACACTGGCAGGGAAGGGGTTAACATCAAGAGCGAGCAAAGGAATAAATGTGTTCCCAGGGAGTGCTTGCTGACTGTTGGGGGGAGGGGTGCTTTCACTGGGGGAAGGTAAAAGATCCGTGTTCCTTGTTTACATAGGCAGACCGCCATTCTGCCTGTCTCCTGAACAATCGGCGCCTTGTGGGCGGGATCACGCGCACGCTCGTCCCTGACCTGTAAGTGCCAGATCATGTGCTACATTTGTGGCCACCTTGCTGCAGTATATGTGCGCAGGGCCGCTGATAAAGTACAGCCAGCCCTCCTGTACTGGACTGGGGCACCATTAGTTGAAAAGGGGGGCCCGGGCACCTGCTGAGCAGGAGGGCCGGCTGTACTGTCTTATTGCAGATACTGTTCCTCTTCTTCCTCCCCCTTCAGAGCTGCCAGCTTCTATTCCTCTTTCTCCCTCCAGCTGCACTGCAGGGGGATTGGTCCTAGCACGTGTGCCCCTTCCATCTGCTGCCCCCCCCCCCCCATTTGTCCCTTCACCCCGCAGCACTTCTGGCCTCCCTCCTTTCCTCCCCTGCCGGCAGCTACTGCGGGCACAAAGGGAGCTGTTTCAAGATAGAGAGTGGGGGAAGGGGCTAGTAAATATGTAATTTACTGGCCCCTTCCTTTCCTGAATGAACACAGTGATTGATCGGTACCAATCACTCCTGTGTCCATTTATCAATTAGGCATAGTAAACTGTGTTTATTATGCTTCAGTTTGTGAATGAGCAGGAAGCTTCAGAGCGTTTCCTATTCATTAATCTGTGCTGCCGAGGATGCAAAGAAAGGGACTGATAAATCTATGTCCTCAGTCACTTTCGGCCGGGAAGGGGGGTCCTGTCAGGTAGGCTGTTTGGGGCCCCCCGTGATTTCTAACAGTAGCCCTGTATGTGCGTGGGACTTTTTTCTTTTCAGTTTTCTTCGATTCGAATGCAGCTGCCAAATTTTTCACATCACAAGAATTGCAATATGTTTACATTTCATATTTGTTTCCAAATTTGAACCAAATTCAAATTCCGTTATTTCAGACCAATTTTTGTTTCGTTATTTCGGAGGATTCGGTTACATGCGATTTTTCGATTTGGAATGAAACGAATATCTAAGCCTTAGCATCTCTTATCCTTTCCTGACCAAATCCTCCTGGATAAAAGAAGGGGGTGCATAGTCCTTTATAAATTCCAAACTTAATTTTAATTAGAAACTTGAATTCAGAGGAAGGCAAAAAAAAAATGTATTTATTATTTTTTTCTCCTGGTTGAATGAGATGTGTGTTTATTCAACTTGACAGTCTAAGTGTAGCATCCTCATAGCTAGGTTACTACTGTCAGGACTTTTTTTCTCGAGTAATAGGAGCAGGTACTCCCCCCTTGCAAATCACCCCTCGTCTCCGCCCCCTACCCACCTCCGAGCACCGTCCCTTGGTTCCACCCCCTACCCACCTCTCAGTACCGCCCCTAAGGAATACAGAACCAAGTAATTTGTATGGAATTTGACACTGATAAAGCAATAAAATAGATCCCCTGCAGCCAACAACAAAAGACCCTCACATGAACCATAGCCCCTCCTCCCCACAGCAACAAAAGATCCACCCATCAACAATAGAAACCCCCCCCCCCCAGAAACCTTAGAGCCCCACTAGCAACAATAGACCTCCCAGCAGCCAGCATCAATAGACACTCCAGCAGCCAGCAACAATAGAGCTCTCCCTCAACAGTAGAGACCTCCCAGTAGCAATTGACCTAAGCAACAGTAGATCCTCCACCAGTAACAATAAACCTCCCGGCAACACTAGACCCCCCCCCCCACAACAATAGATTCCCCCAGCGACCATAGATCCCCCAGCAGCTAGCATCAATCGACCCTCCAAAACAATCTAGTAACCCCTTGCCATTGCATACATTCTGTGCTGGAGGTGCCGGAGCTGCGCCCCCCTGCCTTCCTACTACTGTTGAAGCAAATTTTAATTTTTGGCTCCTCTATAGCAGAAGAGTAGTCTTTAGTTGCTTTTGGCTGTTCTGATTTCTGCTGGTTGCAGGCTCTGCTGCTTTCCCCTGGAAGGTTCCAGAATTTAGTGGGTGAAAAAGGTAGACCCTCCCAATCTCCCTGGCAGGGAGAATGGCCAGTAGGGGGCTGAGGTGTGTATAAATAAGCTGGGGCCTGGAACAGCAGGGTCTTTGTCCTGGGTAGAAGTCCCAGCCTACGGGATGTGGCTCCCTGGAGCACATAGCTGCAGTTGAGAACAAGGCCATTTGGGTCTCAGCTCCAGCTCGGGACAAATAGCAGGACCAGTCTTAGGGCCTGTGCGCTACATATATATCATAAAAGGGTCCTCTTTCATCAAAGGCTTGGTATTATTGCACGAAGCGTGTATTGGACTGATGAAACTAGAGGGATCCTGAGGGGGGAAATAGGATGATCAATACAGATTTCGGTTAAGCAACCAAAAGTTTTTATATTAAAGAGGAACTTCATCCCTACCTAGCTAATTTATTTTATTCCCCGTTAATCGTAATTTTTTTAACAAAAATACAAATTTCCTATTTTTTGGAGTCCAGTGTTTTCTTCCTTCCAGCCCAACTTTCTTCTTTATCATTCAACTCTGGGCTCAACATCTTACTCATGCGCAGACTTGTTAAGAGTTTTTGCCAGGTCTATGAGACCTGGTAGAGCTGCACAGCATGTCTGCGCGTCTGACGGACGAAACATGTTGGATGTTTTTACAGCTGTAATTCAATAAAAGGAAGACCGCTTTGGTTATGAATAAGTGCTTATGAGCGAAACATGTCAACCTTGTTCTTGTTCTCCCGCTACATGTGATCCTGCCTGTTTTTTTCATATCAATAAAGCGGATCTGTTGGGGGGCGGCCGTCCGGGATCTCTATTGTTTACTGTGCAGTTTGCAAGCTGGGTTAGCACCCTCTTGGCAGGTGTGTGGGGTGCAGGTCTCCACGCTTTATTGTCTGTAACCCTTTTGAAGAGATATCCTTCTCTTCCTGTCCTGGTGATCACCGGGAGAGAGGAGACTAAGAAACGATTCACTCCTGTCTGCAGCAGACTGATGTTATCACCTCAGCCTAGGCAAAGTCACTGAGTGGGGTTCAAGGATGGCATTTCAATGATAAAAGGTGGATCTTTTTTGAAAAACTATACTGTATATTTTGGCGTTGGGAATGTTTTTTAGGCAGATTTCTAGAGTTACTGAATGTTCCACTTTAAGTGATATTGCAGCTTGATAAATCAAGTCCTTAGTGTATCTGCATATGCAGGTTTGTACTACTAAGCTTGATCCCCAATGTATCATCCTGGGCAACTCTATGAGGCCATACTTCTACAAGAGGTTCATAATGTTCCTCTGAATTGTTTTAAATGTTGCAATAACAGAAACTATATTCCCTCCCTGGTGTCCCTAAGTTCAATCTGATGGGGGTTTCTGCTTCCCCTAATGCCCCCTCTGGGTATGATCCGAGCGGCCATTGTAGAACATAGCCCAATCAATAACGTGTTAGCCTCCAGGCAGCCGAGCAGTCGTTCCCTTTTTAACCTCGGAGACTGAATCAAACTGCAGCTCTCTGGAAACATGACTGCTATCGATCGGCCTGAATGTTTCCCGACTGGGAGGGGGGGTGACCCTGTTAAGGCCTACAGTTAAAGGCAATTACTCCCCATGGGCAAGACTTTGACGAGGGTTCAGTTTGATGTCTCAGCATGCTATCTGGAATGAGGAGACAGAAGGTTGATGGGGGGAACAGGACTCCTAGATGTGCTCCTTATCCGCAGTACTCTCTTTATTTTTTCTAATATTGATCATGCTAAAGTCTCTGTGCACGCTTTCATGAACATTATCAAGGCATTGCTTTCTTCTGTGTCAGTGGAAGATAAAAACTGCGGGGAGGACCCTTGCATGATGAGAAACATTCTCGGCATCTTTGATGCAAGTTCCATACATATGGGCAGCTGACCACTTGTCCTGACTAGGGGTCTAGATGAGCTTGTTGGAAGTCCAGTTCCAAAACCCTAGTATTATGTAGTTGGTTTCCCTTTGTGGCTATAGCAGTGTCCACTGTTCCACAAAGGCTTTTTACAAAATTTTGGAGTGTGTCTGGGGGAATTGGTGTCCATTCAGCCAAAAGAACATTTGTGAGGTCAGGTACTGATGTTGGATGAGAAGACCTGGATCACAATTGGTTTTCCAGTTCAGAAAGGTGTTCAGTAGGATTGAGGTCAGGGATCTGTGCAGGACACTTACATTTCTTCACACCAAACTCACCATACAATGTTTTTATGGAGCTGGTCACCATTTATGAGGTCAGGTACTGATGTTGGATGTTGATGTTGGATGAGAAGACCTGGCTCACAGTTGGTGTTCCACTTCATCCAAAGGTGTTCAGTAGGGTTGAGGTCAGGGCTCTGTGTAAGACACTCAAGTTCCTCCACACCAAACTCATCATGTCATGTCTTTCTGGAGCTGGCCAATATTTGTGAGAGAGTACTGTTGTTGGATGAGAAGACTTGGCTTGCAATCAGCATTCCAATTAATCCCAGAGGTGTTTAAAGTGTAAATTCACCTTTACAGAAAAATATGTAAGGTGAACTTACACATGACCCCCTCCTCATCACCCCCAGTCCCCCTGACCTGTTGCGTGGCGATCTTCCGTTCTGAGCCCCGGTATAGCCGCCTCAGGGGTCCGGGGCTTAGAAATCCCCTCGGCATTCATGCATCTTCTTCCCCGCTGACAGGACAGGCTACACGGGTTCTGATTGGTCAGTGCCGACAAATTAGAATGCTCCAAAAAGTCCCTCCTGACGGGCTACGTTTTGGAGATTCAGCTGCGGGATTTCTAAGGTCTGAACCTCTAACGTGGCTGTACCGGGGCTCAGAACGGGAGATCGCTGCAATCCAGGTCAGCGGGACGGGACGGGGGGGGGGGTCCTGTGTAAGTTCCCCTTACAGATTTTTCTGTAAAGGTGAACTTACCCTTTAATAGAAGTTAGGGCTCTGTGCAGACTTAAGTTCCTCCACAGAGTCCACCACACAAAACTGGTCACACCATGTCTTTATGGAGCTGGCTTTGTATACCAGGGCACAGTCATGCTGAGAGAGAAAAGGGTCTTCACTAAACTGTTACCGCAAGGTTGGAAGAACACAATTGCCTAAAATGTCTTTGTTTGTTGTACTATTAACAGTATCCTTCACTGTAAACACCCAAACTCAATATGAACAGGGTCTACAGCTGGGGCTAGAGCCCATAGCAGCGTAGTAAAGAAAGTCATACGCTTGGGCAGGCATACACATGTATATACAGTAATATACGTGTGTGTATATATCCCCAGAGAGCCCCCCACTGACATCAGGGTCCCCAGAGAGCCCCCCTTACATCAGGGTCCCCAGAGAGCCCCCCCTTACATCAGGGTCCCCGAGAGCCTCCTCCTTACATCAGTCCCCAGAGAGCCTCCCCCTTGCATCAGGGTCCCCAGAGAGCCCTCAACTTGCATCAGGGTTCCCAGAGAGCCCAACTTACATTAGGGTCCCCAGAGAGCCTGCCCCTTAAAATCAAGGTCCCCAGAGAGCCTCCCTTGCATCAGGGTTCTGAGAGAGCCCCCCTTACATTAGGGTCCCTAGAGAGCCTGCCCCTTAAAATCAGGGTCCCCAGAGAGCCTCCCCCTTGCATCAGGGTCCCCAGAGAGCCTCCCCCTTAAAATCAGGGTCCCCAGAGAGCCTCCCCCTTGCATCAGTGTCCCCAGAGAGCCCCCCACTTACATCAGGGTCCCCAAAGAGCCTCCCCTTCCCTTGGGGACCCCTGCAGAGACTCGGGCAATGGGCCCCAGATTCTGGGCTATAGCCCCAAAAACCACCCCCTAGTGATGCCACTGGTCTACAGACATTTGGCCGAATATTGTGTGCTTTACTGTCAATGTGCCTCCTGGGCAAAGTCTATCTTTGGAAATATGGGGAAAAATCATAACTTCAGGATCCCAGTTATAGGTCCTACATAAATGTCTTCCTTTCCTCTTTTAACTGCAACAGGGACTGGGCTGGGGGGGGTGGAAGAAGAAGCAGCGGCCTTGGGCACTAATGCGCTCAAAGGGCAGAACCTGCAACCCATGCTGCTGAAATATTTTACAACTTGTATGCATAGAAGGTGCTCTTTGGCCTCTTTGCCTTGGGTTCTAAAGGACCTCGTCCTGCACATTGACTGCAACCCTCCTGCGCGTCGGTAGGACTGAGAGAGCTGAGGCAACTAGGGAATCCAGGAGGGGACTGAAGGGATTCTGTAAGTCTTCAAAGAGTGAGAGAGTCTGGGGTGCCAGGCGATCCCCTATCTAGGGGTCAGGAGGGGGCCCATGCAGCAAGGTGCTGTGTAACTAAGGCTGAGTGAACCAGGAGAGCCAGAGAGTTGTGTCTGAGGGACCAGAGCCAAGAGCAGCAGTGCTGCTAAACCAGTATAAAAAAAAAATCTATATATATTAAAAAATCTATATATATACTGTATATGTCCATTTTCATTATATCTGACTGTTTAGAAATCTCATGTTTGTAACTTAACTCAAACAGCTCAATTTCCACTACCATCTCTCCGGACATGAACAATTCTCTGTAGAGTCTTAAAGGGACGTCGGCGTGACACATTAGATTTAGCGGTCTTCTGGCGAGCGCGCTAATTTCATGTGTGACTGTGTTGTGTAGGGGAGCGTAGAATACGTTAACAACTTATTAAAACGCGATAAGAAGATCAATCATTTTCGCAACACTTGGTTTACCTTTAATTCGCCGGCGACCTTAGGTGCCCCTAATTCCAAACTTACGGCAGAGCGCGTGTCACGATATGGATTATATATCCGCTGAAGCGCTTGGTTTGCTCTGCAGGCTGCATCGTCTATTATTTATCATATGAAACATGCCACTTTTTCCCTACGGCACGGTACATTAGCTTTCAGCTAAGTAAAATTGGCGTGATCGTTTTGGGTACGGCAATAATATTAAAAATAAAGGAAGATGATCTTATCATATCGAAAAAAAATTTTTTAATTATTAGACTAATACAACCTGATGCTAATATATTATCCCAAAAACTAATCCTCATCTGAATCCTAAATTAAAGCTGAACTTCGTAAGGCCTGGATGGGGCCTAGTTGACTGAGTCAGTCCCTGGCTTCTTATAGGTCTTTGATACACCAACAGCCAGATCTCCCTGTCAGAAGTCTAAAACTTTGTTCCTGTCCACATGGGAGTTTTGGGTAACCCTACTCAACTTAGTGTGTTCCAGCTTCCCTTGTTACATTTGCCAGAATATAAAATGAATAAAAAAATATCCAACGGGGATGGAGGAACCCCTCATAATGGGCCCAGCAAGTGTACAGACCTGGGAACTCAGCATTAGGATGGTGGGAACCCCTCATACTGATCACAGCAGTTGTACAGACCCGGGAACTCAGCACAGGGATGGTAGGAATCCCCTCATAATGGGCCCTGCAGGTGTACAGCTTTGGGAACACAGCACTGGCATGGTGGGAACCCCTCATACTGGTCACAGCAGGTGTACAGACCCGGGAGCTCAGCACAGGGATGGTAGGAGCCCCTCATAATGGGCCCAGCTGGTGTACAGACCTGGGAACTCGGCACAAGGTTGGTGGGAACCCCTCATAATGGACACAGCAGGTGTACAGACCAGGGAACTCAGCACAGGGATGGTGGGAACCCCTCTTAATGGGCACAGCAGGTATACAGACCCGGGAACTCAGCACAGGGATGGTGGGAACCCCTCTTAATGGGCACAGCAGGTGTACAGACCCGGGAACTCAGCACAGGGATGGGGGAAACCCCTCATAATGGGCACAGCAGGTGTGCAGACCCCAGATCTCAGGATAGATAGATAGATTTTGGTGACTACTGTATATGGCCTAAGATTGGGAGGTTCTGCACTCGCTCTGATGGCTCTGGAAGTCTCTGGTTCCCTTGCTGCGATTTCCGGCATCTCATTCCTGAATTATAGAACATTTCACATCCTTCTATTATTAATCAAAACTCATCATTAATATTCATTACAATGTCAGCCTGTTTTAATGAAAAAAAAACCGGCATAATTGACCCTTCCATTTTTCTTCTTTAATTACAGCCGTGCAGTCTCGTTTCCTCCAGGAGCCAGCCGACCAGACGGTGGTTGCGGGGCAAAAAGTGGTTTTGACGTGCGTGGTGCTGAACTACTCCGGAATCGTGCAATGGACAAAAGATGGCCTGGCCCTGGGACTGGGGAACCTAAAGAGTAAGATTTCTGTTCTTCCTTCTATTGTGTGTCCCTAGGGGGGCCTATTCAATAAAGCAAAGGGCAAAGTCTAGTGATCCATAGATGGCACCCAGTCACAATTCATCCTCATTTGGCTTTCTCATTAAAAATTGATTGGCTGGTGGGTAGCAACATTTCTCTTATTGTCAACACTGCTTTGTCATCTTACTCAAAAGCATTGCAACCGGTAGCGGCTGGTGCTCAATATTTTTTTTTGGGGGGGGGCTGCAAACAAACCTCCCCCCCCTCACTCGCATGATTAATTCACTATTGTCACACAACTGGTTGGGCACAGGGCGCAGTGCTCTGTGCCCTGAGCCCACCCTTTTTAAAGCCAATTAGATCCTCAGGCTCTAATCATGTGCTTCCAAAAAAAAAAATTGAAATTCATGCGTCCGGCACCCTGCATGGAGATTAGGGGCCGGGCGCATGGATTGGGGGGGCGACGTCCCTGCGCCCCTAATGGACTGGCCGTTACTGATTGCAACGCTTATGGAAGCCATATCATCTAAAGTGCTTATTCTGCACCATTGATACCAATGATGGGACACTATTCCTCCCACTGATACCAATGATGGGACACTATTCCTCCCACTGATACCAATGATGGGACACTATTCCTCCCACTAATACCAATGATGGGACACTATTCCTCCCACTGATACCAAAGATGGGACACTATTCCCACCACTGATACGAATAATGGGACACTATTCCTCCCACTGATACCAATGATGGAACACTATTCCTCCCACGTATACCAATGATGGGACACTATCCCTCACACTCTCCCACTGATACCAATGATGGGACACTATTCCCCCTACTGATACCAATGATGGGACACTATTCCTCCCACTGACACCAATGATGGGACACTACTTTTCCCCTAATACTAATCCTCCCACTGACGCCAGGACATTTTCTACTCCTACTGACCACAGTCCAGCCCCCCTCCCCCCCACCTAATGTCTGAAGGAAAATGTACTGGCCATTTTTTTTAGAAAGTTTGGAGACCCCTGAAGTAGAATATAGCCCCTGAAACGAGTTGGCTTTTACACACATTTTTACAATTTATCTTTTGGACTTGAATATTATGTGACGCTTCAGTTCTAGATTTACCAATCTCAACCCAAGGCTAATTATGGACATCCATTGACGTGTGGAAGGTTCCTGCCCAATATTCTCCACAGTCACACCACCATCTTGGATGGCATCATTCGACCAAGCCTAAAGTTTTCAGCGCTTTCAATCCAATCTTTGAAGTTTTTGACTAAGCTGTGTGTTATACTCACAGGTGTCTCTAAAATCAGCTTTTATATACTTCTCAATCAATAGGCTGCCTTGCTGACTACACTTGGAGGTGATAAAACATAACAGGGAAGAAGGCTGAGGATGCCTTTGAAGATGGTTTTAAAAAGCCAACAATATATCAGCCAGCCAACTTTGTTTTGAAAAGGGGACAATTTTCAGCTTCATTTTGTGTGTGGCACCATATAATGGCTCCCATTTGATACCCATAAAGGTAATATCAAACATCCCCTTACACAACCCATTGCAAACCGACATTACCCTCCCACCTGCGGTTATTTGTCTTGCGTGTGGGCTGATTGCTGACGTCACCCTTTAGACCGGCTGTCCTTGTAAGCCCCCATTACCTATCTGCCACATCTGGACAGCCTCTTTAAATCTTCTGCATCCATCCATCGTAGGCCTCTGCCACCACTCTGGAAACTACAGGCAGCAATTTATTCCCCAGCCTCGTAGCCCGGCCCGGATTCTGCTGACTAACCAGGATCCCTGCAAATACTTCATTTTGTTGGCATTCTATCCACACGTTGATGGATGTCAAGGAGGGCCTGGCTGCTCGAAGCTGAGGTGGTGGCCAACGGGGATAGCAGATAACAGGAGCGGGTCAGACACGGGGGGGGGGGGCCCTGGCTGATCACTTCCAACCTAATAGCACACTTGAGGCGTCACCCCTTGTTTCCCAATCAACGTCACAGTAAAAAAAAAAATTGTCTGAGGAGCAAAAAGTAAAAATCAGCTTCTGAGGGCCCCATTTTTGCTGTCAAGTTTTGGTGAGGCTTTTTATGATTGGTAAATTTGGAAATTAGTTACCTGCCCATTAAGTGTGTCCATGGACAAGGCGAGGTGGGCAGGAGGGGCAGCTGCCCTGGGCATTGTGGTATCATGTGAGGTAGGAGGTTATTGTGAGGAGTTTAGGGGGGGGGGATTTGTGTTGGAAGGGGGAATTTGGGGGGCGGCAGGGGGTAAGAATTGTTTTAGGAGGTGAAATTTGGGAGCAGGGTGCTGGGAGTGGTGATTTAGGGGGATCTGTGTTTGGAGGGGGAATGGGGGAAGAGGATGTGTGCTTGTAGAGGTGATATGGTAGAGGGGAGATAATTGTGATAGGATGTGATTTTTTTGGGGGGTGGGGGGGATTTGTTCTAGTAGGGGTCATTGGGGGGGGTACTTGTGCTAAGAGGGGGGATTGGGGGAAGAGGATGTGTACTTGGAGGGGAAATTTTAAGAGTAGGGGATTTGTGCTAGGAGGGGTGTTTTTTTTTGGGGGGGGGGGCATTTGTGCTGGGGGGATTTAGGGGATGGGGGGGGCAAAGATTTGTACTGGGAGGGGGAATTTCAGCAGGGGGGCGGATTTGTACTGAGAGGAAGAAGAATTGATGCAAAGGGGGGTAATCATGCAGATTAGTGCTCAGTTTTGAGCAATTGGGGGATTTTTGCTGACACATAATGCTCATGCATTTTGGGGTGGGGGCACAGTTTGGCATGTTCGCCCTGGGCTCTAGATGACTTTGTCCCGGCATGGAGTGTGTCTAAAGCACAAATGTTTTTTCTAAAAGCTGAATTCCATGAATTCAGGTTCTTTGTAAAAAGTGAATGCACACTGTGAGTTAAGTCTAAGAAGGTGCATGACATCTCCTGCGGGGCTTATCTCTATCATTTACAACTGACAGTTTTATTGCACTCCCAGTAGATGGCTATCACTGTATTTGTGGGAGCCGGACTTTGATGCTTCAGGTCTAAGCATCTTCAATACCATTAGAGCCGGTGCAGCTCCTCCTGCCTAATCACAGAAGCCTTTGTATTATGTGAACTAATTCACATAATACAAAGGCTTCTCTGAATGGGCAGCAGAGGGGTGGGGCAGGTATAGCAGCTCTTTGTGCCTCTCTCTCCTCTCTCACAGCCCCCAGTGTCAGTGTAGGCTCCAACAGAGTCACAAACCTGTCAGATATAAATAATAGAGATAAGTCTAGGAGATGTCATGCACCTCCTTGGACTTAAGTCATTGTGTGCCAGCACTTTATACAAAGTGGCTGAATTCCTGTAATTCAGCTTTAAATGTAAGAGTGGGGAGGGATTAGAACCACGTGCTTTCTGGAAAGGTTTACCTTCTCTATTTGTCCTGGTGACTATTGTCATCAAGACAGGAAGGGATTATAAATCCAGAATTTTACAGAGAGAAATCGTCCAATGGGGACATCTATGCGGGTGACAACTAAGATGATATTTACACCACTTTGGAGACCTTTGTTCTAAATTCCTACTGTGTCTACAGGACTTGGACACAGATGGTTGATGGGGTTTTAACCATTTTCTACACTATCCAAAACAAAAAGAAATGTTTGGGCTTTGAATGCACTTTAAGGCAGCCATTTTCAACCAGGATTCCATGAAACCCTAGGGTTCCTCCAGAGAATTCTAGAGAATCTTTGAGCTGTCATTGACCTCCCATTTATTGGTACCTGTATGGTTTCAGAGCCAAAGCCACTTGGGAGAGTGACACCAGAGATCTTTTTTGGCTGTCTGTAAAGATGGCATTTAGACCCTCACCGTAAGGGGGCGGGGGGGGGGGTGTATACTTCCAACTGGCCAGGAATATATGGGGCTTTTGTTAATTGACCCCAATAGATTGGTTTTAGCAGGGGTTCCTTGAGATCTGAAAATCATTTCAAGGGTTCCACTGGGGTAAAAAGGTTGAGAAAGCCTACTTTAAGGGCGTTGAACAGAATTGCCCAATGGAGGAACAAGGCCATTTGTATGAGGTCCTATGGCTTCAGCTCAAGTCCAGCTGCTTCTGCTGGTCTTCCAGATGAAAAAATCCACCATTTAGCTATCCTTCTGTAAAGTTCTAGCATCACCTGACACTTGAACAGGGGCTGGTGTGGCTGCGCACCCCTTCTGTAAAGTTGGCCATGCTTGGGCTGACTAAAAAAATCCATGCTTTCCTTCATCCATGCATGGATGGAGGAATTTCCTGCTGCCAGCTGTGGGTATTGGCTGTCAGAATACCTGAACAGTAACTTCATCTGATCGGATATATCAATTTCTTTTTCCA
Organism: Lithobates septentrionalis; assembly: GCA_037952835.1. Lineage (NCBI taxonomy): Eukaryota > Metazoa > Chordata > Amphibia > Anura > Ranidae > Lithobates > Lithobates septentrionalis. Next base: position 763,969 of record JBBDGP010001318.1, on the reverse strand, counting down.
CCCGGCTTCTTTGATTTCTTGATCGAAATTTGTTTGGGCTTTGAAAATACTTTAAGGGCTTGTTAAGACCAGCCCTGTTGGGTTGTGTTAAGCAGCACTGCCTAACAAACAAATAAGGAATGAAGGTCTTATGGTTTCAGTTCACACCGGTCCTGCTGGTTGTCTGGGTTGAAGGACTCACCATTCAACTCTCCTTCTGTAAAGTTGGCCAGACTTGGGCTGATAAAACAAATCCATGGATTCCTCCACCCATGCATGGATGGAGGAATCTCCTGCTGCCAGCAGTTGGTGTCAGCTGGCAGAATACCCAAACAGTGACTTCAGCTGATTGGATATATTCATTTACTTTTCCACCCGGCTCCTTCGATTACTTTGGTGAGACAAATGGTGTTGGCAGGTCCACTCATGGCTTGAATTGGCTGAAATCCGAGCCACTTATGGCCAGATTAAGTTAAGGGTGTCTCATTCCCATCCACTGTGGGCACATCATTGTGTTGTCCCTATGTCGGCCCTTTTCAGTACAGTACCAAGGCAGTACCACTGCCAGAAAAAAGAAGTGGACCTTGTCCATCATCCAACCGAGGAGAAAACATCCCAAAGAGGGACAGGAGGGGAGGGAGGGCTTTAAAGTACCTTTCAAGGCCAGAAACTAAGTTCCAGTGAATAGTCCTTGGTTGACCTCAAACACGGTATATGACAGTAAACTATTTGTGAGTTTATATTTGACGTGAGCGCATTAAAATTTGGTGAACATCTGAAGCCACCAATGAACAGGCATTGCTGCATTGTTACACCCGAGTTTCTAGTCTACATTATTTTGACTTGTGTAGGAGCATCCACCAGCCCCAGAGGGGAGTTTCCCACGCCTTCTGTTTCACTTTGAAAATATTTCCCACATGAAAGCTTTGGAGGTGTCGCCTCGGTTAGGGGTATTCCTGACGTCCTCCCAAAGGGCGTCTCGTATAAACATCCCGTCTGACTCATAGCTTTGAGTAAACACTTTGAATGCTGGTGGACCCGACCATGTTCTGAGTCCACTCATCAACCTACGCCATCAGACAGGAGGGGGGGCCATTGACAAGAAAGCTTCCTGAGTATTCACTTAAATTCATTGGTGTGCCACGTGGATGGGCAAAAATGGTCATAGGATGGCTAAGCTGGCCAGAACTGTGACCGACAAGCTCATGGCCAACCGAGAGCCTGTAGGACAGGCTCCTGATTACATCATCACTGTGCAGCCATTCGCAGTGGAGTATAATCCGCAGCCTGCCCTAATGGCTTCCGGAGTCCTGCCCTATTGGCCTTCCTGAGTAATAACTTGAATTCATTGGGGTGGCACATGGATGGGCTGAAATGGTCATACGATGGCTAAGCTGGCCACAACTGTGACCAATAAGCTCATGGCCAGTTGGGAGCCGGTAGGACAGGTTCCTGATTTCATCATCACTGTGCAGCCAATCAAAGTGGAGTATAATCCGGAGCCTGCCCTAATGGCTTCCGGAGTCCTGTCCTAATGGCCTTCTTCAGTAATCACTTGAATTGGCCCACTTAAAGGGCCAGCGGCAAGGGGTTAAAAAGAAACCTTGTTATACGTTGTAACAACACATTTGCACTGCCACTATAGAAAGCCCCCCAGCATGTTACGCCCCCTTTAAGCTGGCCATCGCTCTGGAGGCCATTAGAACAGGCTCCTGGTTATATGCCACTTTGATTGACTGCAGAGTGGTGATGTAATCAGGAGCCTGTCCATTTGGCCCTTAAGGGCTTCTTCACACTAGTGGTTGAGGGGCAGTAGAACCTCATGCTTGAGCCACATTTTTGCTAGCCTCCAACTGCTCTCCTTCAGTTGTATAGGCTGCGGCAGTGGGGGTTAAACAAGCTAAGGCAGGAATTATACCCCCCCCCCACCGTTGCTTTCAGGGGGCATTGTACCCAACAAAGGTGACCTATTCAAGAGAATTGGGCCATTCTGCAAGCACCCCACCTCCCTGGTTTGTTGGAAATGATTGGCCCTGATTGGCTGACCTATCACTTATGGCATGCTAAAACGACCCACACTAATGTTTGAGAGGCCACCTTAGCATGCCGGTCAGCATTATCAGGAGAAGGTTTACTACTGGCACGTCGATACGTCCTCAGTTACTGACAACATGGCGGAGCACTTGTCGCAGGCAGGATGGCAAGGAGTTTGGGTGAACGGACAGGTATTGACATTACATTGACTATTAAATGTGCGATAAAATCTCAGGACGTTTCCCAGCCGCCTCCGCCAGATCTCACACTATCTGGTAGACGTCAGTTGAATGTAAAACCTCGTCCATTGTGAGCGCCTGCTTTCCTGACGTCTGCAGGATTGTTCTGTCCCCGGTCAAGTAACGGGGATTGTATGTCAGACTGGAACAACACCATCACCTATGGGAGCTGGAGAGAACTGCAACCTATGAGAGCAGATACAGGAAAGGTGAACTCCGGCAGATATATATAATATATATATATAGTATATATATATATATATATATATATATATATATATATATATATATATATATATATATATATATATATGTATAAAATACCATCTGCTACAATGGAGTGTTCCTTTAAAAGAATGAGAGAGGGAAGGGCAGTTCTTTGGACTAATTAGCTGCTTTGCATGCACATACTTAGCCAAAGAAGAAAAAGCAGCAGGATGACCCAATCGGCCTCCTGCTCTTTAACTGTCCAATCACAGGCTGGGGGCGGGGAGGTGACCAGACTTTGTTGTCTAACTGTAGCAGAGAAAAGTCTGGTCACCAGGCTGGCTGGCAGTGTAAATCATAGGATTGGATGGACAAAGATACAAATCCAGCTCTCGTATATGTATTTGACCTGAGATTTTAGAATTTTGTGCAAATTCTGTTTTTTTTCATTTTTCTGTAGTCTGGCCTCGCTATCAGGTGGTGGGAAACGTGGATTCCGGCCAGTACAACCTGGAGATCACCAACGCCAGCATCTACGATGACGCCAACTTCGAGTGCCAAGCAACGGAGGCCGCCCTACGGTCCAAAGGAGCCAAGCTGACCGTGCTGAGTAAGGATTCCATTATTTCTATTGGTATTGATGTATTGGTACTGATTTATTGGTACTCATCTATTGGTATTGATAAGGATGTATTGGTATTGATACTGATATATTGGTATTGGTACTGATGTATTGATGTATTGGTATTGATACTGATGTATTGGTATTGATGCATGAGTATTTGTTACTGGTGTCTTGGTACTGATGTATTAGTATTGGTACTGTTGTATTGGTACTGATGTATTGACTTTAATGTATTGTATTGGGACTGATGTACAGTATTGGTACTGATACTGATGTATTGTTATTGATGTATTAGTACTGATGTATTGGTATTTGTACTGATGTATTGTTATTGATGTATTAGTACTGATGTGTTGGTATTGGTGTACTGTATTGGTATTATTGTATTGGAATTGATGTGTTGGTACTGATGTATTGATATTGTTGTATTGGTATTGATGTATTGGTATGGGTACTGATGTATTTGTATTGGTATTGATGTATGGGTATTAATGTATTTGAATTGATGTATAGGTATTGGTATCAATGAATTGGTATTTGTATTGATACTGATTTGTTGGTACTGATGTATTGGTATTGGTATTGAATGATGTATGGGTATTAATGTATTGGAATTGATGTATGGGTGTTGGTATTGGTACTGATGTATTGGTTTTGTTATTGATACTGATATATTGGTATTGGTACTGATGTATTGATGTATTGGTATTGATATGAAGTTAGAAGCCGATTGGCTACCATGCACAGCTGCACCAAATTCTGAGTGCTCCAGTTTTAGTAAATCTCCCTATTAGTGCCATCCAGTGGCAAAAAGCAGTATTTCCACATTAAATCAATGAAAAGCATTCAGCCGGCACAGGAAATCGCTTAATAACATTTGTTCTTTTTGTATTTGGCCACTGGATGGTGCTGGGTAACATGGGAAATATGATACTTAGGGGGGGGGGGGGTGTACATTGGAAATTTGTGAGATTTTTTAGGTGCATAGTAAATCAATAGAAAAAATGTATTAAAAGATATACATTTTATAAATGCATACAAACAACGCAATTTCATTAGAAAAGACTCATACAGTACAGTCCTTAAAAGGTAAAGCATAATGGTGTGGCTCCCAACATGTTTTGCTCTACAATGGGGCTTCCTCAGGTGACGCTGTCATAATGAATATCATAGCCTTCCCACGATACTGCATATTGCAATTGATAATGGTTAAGGGGGTCAGGCAGACACCATAAGACCAAAGAACCGGACTGCAGGCAATCACGGGAGGCATTAAAGGATGTTTTGGACGAGCCCCCAATTGTTTTTCGGACGAGCCCCCAATTGTTTTTCAGACGAGCCCCCAATTGTTTTGCTTGCGTCTATCTAGTTTAACAAATGCAACACAAAGGACCAGAGAGTCTAGTTTGCAAAAAAGATGAACACAAAGATGAGAGACTCCTATTTGGGGACACTCAGCACATGATCTGAGGTCCTGTAAGGAATGTGTGTCCCTCCTCGTGGTTTCCATCTTTTTCTATTTAAAACAGAAAACATCACACTTGGCCAGTAGATGGTGCTAAGTATCCTAGAAAATAGTGCCATCTAGCGGCAAAAAGCTGTATTTCCACTTTAAGTCAATTAAAAGCATTTGTGCAGCACAGGAAATAGCCTAAGAACATTTGTGTTTTTTATATTTTTTGTGCACAGAACATGCACTTTCGCTTGTCGAAAATTTTATAAATATAACTCTTACATTAATTTATTAAAAAAAATAAATTTAATGATGCATTAATGAACACAGAGCTGCATAAACATAGGCCTTTTAGATCTGGCGTCTTGCATAAGCCCAGTGGTGACGGGTTCGCTTTAATCAGTCCATGCTTGGTACAAAACCTTGCTGGGTTCTCACACTGTGGAGTTTATACAGAGGAGGTGCAGCCTCCTCTATGCGGAATGTTTATATACCATTGTTGGGAGCAGCGGCGGACTTGCAGCAACCTGTTAGCAGGTAATCAGCAGCCAGCCAGGCAGGGCGAGCTGGGAGTGCGTGTCCTCCAGATTACAATGGAAGGATAGAGAGGGAGACAATTGCGCTCTTGTGAAAGCTTTCTCCTGCGTGAAATCCCTTGATTTTGTTTTCTCACCTATTTGGCTCCGAGCAAGTCCCAGCAGCCAGGAGTCTAATTACCGGCACCTCGCTGCCCTGCGTGATACTAATGAAGGCAGAGCTTACCCGCTCCCAACTACGGCTCCTCCGCCGCACTGCCCTCCTAATAGATGCCACTGATGTGCCTGGTGATCCCAGCCGCATACTAAGAGGTCTATGGAGGGCCAAGGTCTATGGAATAAGCAGACTGCCCCCCCCCCCCCCCCCCAATAAAAAAAAATATATATATATACAAGGTCTTGTTCACACAGGTGGTAAAAACAAGTGATTCAGTCTAGTTTTTACTGCCCCTCGATTAACCATGGAAAGCCTAAACTCTAAAGGGACATACGTATACAGATTTAGGGCTGAAACACACAGTTGTGGCAACGTTGTGACTCAGCAAAATACCGCAATATGGCTACTAGATGGCACCAATGATCATAGTAAATAAGTATCATTAGCTCCATCTAGTTGTCATAATGGGCTATTTTTACGGATTCACTCTATTCTGTAGGTATACGTATGTCACAATACAAGCCTCTTTCACATGGGGTCTTAGGATCTTTCATATGGGGTCTTAGGGTCTAAAATACTCAGTTACTGCATTGTGAATCAGGAAAATACTGCAATATGGGCACTAGATAGAGCCAACGACCATAGTAAAAATTACTCCCTTACAAAATACTGCAATATAGCCACTAGATGGAGCCAACGATCATAGTAAAAGTTTCTCAGTTACAAAATACTGCAATATGGCCACTAGATGGAGCCAAAGATCATAGGAAAAAATACTCAGTTACAAAATACTGCAATATGGCCACTAGATGGAGCCAACGATCATAGTAAAAAATTCTAAGTTATAAAATGCTGCAATATGGCCACTATATGGAGCCAACGATCATAGTAAAAAATACTCAGTTACAAAATACTGCAATATGGCCACTAAATGGAGCCAACGATCATAGTAAAAAATACTAAGTTACAAAATACTGCAATATGGCCACTAGATGGAGCTGGCGATCATAGTATCATCAGCTCCATCTAGTGGCCATAATGTGGCTAATTTCCAGACTCCCTTTATTCTGTATGTATAAGTATATCACAATATCACAGCGCACGTTAAGGCCTCATGCACATGGGCACATGAGAGAGCCGACTACGGCTGTATGTGCATTTACATTGCTATTTGTGAAAACCCGTGCATGCGTGACATGGTGCGCCCCCCGGACGCAGACTGGCTCTGCGCCCCTATGCATTCGCTGTTTTTTGCAAGTAGCAGAATCAACCTGCGTACAGCCCCACCCAGCCACACATGTGTAAATGCAACAGAGCAGGGACGTTGGGGTATAAATTGGCCTTGCGTAGTCTCTACTCTAACACTATAACTATGTGATAGATGTGTAATCCTCTCTTCTTTCCATCCCCAGTTCCCCCGGAGGATCCCGTGATAGAGTCTGGCTCGGACACCCTACTCCTGAGAGCCGGGATCCCCTACAACTTGACCTGCCGAGCGGAAAAAGCCAAGCCGGCGGCCACCATCGAGTGGCTCAGAGATGGAGCCTTGCAGGAAGGAGCCGTCACCAGCACGGTGAGTAGCCCGGGGCCCCCCGCAGATCTCAGCCTGTGATCTACTCTCTGCCTGTCTTTGTTCTTCCTCTTGAAATCCGGCCTTCCAGGTTGTAGCTGAGCCCCCTGGGCGTGCCACGCCGGCCCCGGTGAAACGACAGAGAGTTTTGATCTTTCTCTCCGCTGCTTCGACATGAAAGGCCTTTGTTGAAGTGCCTGCCTTTTCATTCTTCCACCCAGACACATCTGAGGTGACCAGAGCCTCTTTGCTGAACCTTATGACAGTGACTGCATTATTCCTGAAGAAGAAAACCTTGGACGCGGCTCTTTGTAGCAGATCTGAGACGGGAGGGACGCTGCTCGCCCGTCCTGCTCATACTAATGGATTCTGTACATCCATAGCCTGAATGTTTCCATGGTATTTTGCTGGGGCCATATTAAAGTGCGACCCCCCCCCCCCCTCCCGGTGATAATTAACTGCTTTCTAATAAATGACCTCTGTCATCGGGATTCTATCTAAACAAAAGGTGCTTAAATAAGAGTATTACGAGGGCTTCATCTTTCCTGGAGAAAGTGCTGCACCGTGATCCCTTCCAGTGTTAGGAGTGCCTACAAACTTCGGTTTGACTTGAAATCCATTTAAAGGCTTTATTTGTTAGGAACAACCAATACAGCCAACACGTTTCTGGGGAAGGCCTTCTTCTTCAATGATTTGCTGTGCAGTCAACATTAAATAATACAGGAGGACTAAATTGAGGGTGGATTGAAGCTAGTGTGTTCTAACAGCAGTACTGGTCATATTGCCAAACAGATAGGCAACCTCAGCACTCCAGCTGAGGTGAAGCTACAAATCTCATCATGTCTCTGCCTGTGGTAGACAAGCCTGTGGCCATCAGAATCTGGCAACGCCTCATGGGGTTTGTAGTTTCACCACAGCTGGAGTGCCATGGTTGCCATCTATACCCTCGCTCAGAAAATTCTGGGTGCCAGCTGTATGTCTTTGGGCATGATGGTGACCCTCTTGGCATGTATGGCTCCAGTAGAGTCATGGCAGCGGAGCTCTGGAAATTGCAGGTCAGTCTTGAAGTCCTGGGCGACCTCCCTGACAAGTCACTAGAAGGGCAGCTTTCGCTATAGTGGATTTCTCGTAGCACCTTGGAGAGCCATCATGCTGGGCCTGTAGTGGTGCGGTTTCTTAACTTCGCCGGTGGCAAGGGCGGCTTTGGTGGCCAGCTGCTTTGGAGAGCTTTTCCTTCTGTGAACTTGTGAGCAGTTTGCTTGGTTCTTGCCATAGCATGCCCTCTCTCTGCAAATCCTGCATGCCAGCTGTATGTATTTGGGCATGGTGGTGACCCTCTTGGCATGTATGGCACAGACACTGGTGTCCTCAAGAAGTCCAACAGGATAAGCCCCTGAGGCCTCCTGCAGAGCCATGGCAGTGGAGCTATGGAAGTGCAGGTCAGTCTCAGGCTTGATTCACACCTATGCATTTTTAGTTCTTTTTGGATTTTGCAGATTTGCATTACAGAACGTGTTCCATAGGAAACCATGTTGAATGGACTGTAGTGAAAATCTGGGAAATGCAAAAAGCACAAAAAATGCATAGATGTGAATCAAGCCTTAAAGTCCTAGGCGATCTTCCTGACAAGTCACTAGAAGGGCAGCTTTTGTATAAGCAGTTTGGTGGATTTCTGGTAGCATAGTACCTCTTGGAGAGCCATCATGTAGGGCCTGTAGCACTGAGGCTTCCAGACTCCACCAGAAGCCAGGGCGCCCTTGAGGGTAGCTTTGTTGGCCAACTGCTTTCTGGAAGCTTTCCCACTGGTGGAGTTGTGAACAGTCTGCTGGATTCTTGCCATAGATCAGACTTTCTCAACCGTTTTAACACAGAGGAACCCTTGAAAGAGCTTTCCAGCCACAGGGAACCCCCCGCTAAAAATGACTATATCCACACCTCATGATACATTAATGCAAAGAATGTGCCTTACACTAGTGATCATTGGGAATAATTACCTTCCTTACAGATAGATAAAAAGATTAATGGTGTCAGTGGGAACTTATCTGAAAGGCAGGAGTTGGTAATTCCTTAAAGAACCCCTAACAACCTCTGGAGGGACCATTGGGTTCAATCAAATCCTGTTTGAGAAACCCTGATCTATGCCCTCTCGCCATGAATCCTACGTGTGATCTGTATGTCTTTGGACATCATGGTGTCCCTCTTGGCATGTACAGCACAGAAATTGATGTCCTCCAAGAGTCCTACAAGATAAGTCTCTGAAGCCTCCTGCAGAGCCATGGCAGTGGAGCTCTGGAAGTGTAGGTTGGTCTTGGAGTCCTGGGCAATCTCCCTGGTGAGTCGCTGGAAAGGCAGTTTTCACAAGAGCAGTTTGGTGGATTTCTGGTAGTGCTTCGGAGAGCCACCGTGCTGGGCCTGAAGGCTTCTTGACTTTGCCGTTGGCCAGGGCGCTCTTGCAGGCAGCATTGGTGGCCATCTGCTTGCAGGGAGATTTGCCATTGGTGGACTTGTGAGAAGTCTGCTTAGGTTCTTGCCGTAGCTCAACCTTTCTCAACTTTTCCAACACAGAGGAACGATTGAAATAACTTCCCGGTCTCAGGGAACCCTGCTAAAAATGACGATCTCTACAATTCATGGTACATTAGCATGATGGTCGGTGGGAAGAATGGTCCTTACACTGGTAGTCAAAGAAAGAATTACCTTCTTACAGATAGCTAAAAAGGTCAGTGGCGTCAGTGGGAACTCATCTGAGAGGCAGAAATTTCTCATTGCTCAAGGAACCCCTAACAACCTCTGAAGGAACCCTAGAGTTCCATGGAACCCTGGTTGAGAAACCCCATAGGTGATATCACTGCTTCTACTCTTCAAGAGACAAAATAATCTAATGTCCACCCCTGCACTAGAACCTGTGGTCCTGCTAAGAGGAGGACTGGACTTTACACTGCCTGATGCTTCCCTTCAGGTGGGATCTGGTGCCTAGGTCTTGACCCATGTGACCAGCACTAAGAGAAGCACACAAAAGATGATAGAGGCTCCTTATGATTTAAGCATGCACAGGTCCTCTTTTTAGAAAGTTCATTCTTTCTTATCATGAATCTTGTTTTGCAGATGGTGTTGGGGGATGGAAAACTTGAAACCACAGTGAGCTACCTCTTGATAGTCCCTACGGATCAAGACATTGGCCGAATGTTCACGTGTAGGACATCGAACTACGCTATTCCGACCGGCAAGGAGACCACAGTCAAGCTGGACGTCCATCGTAAGCCATATTGCCAATGATACTTCCTGTTTTATACTGTCTGTTGTTTATACAAAGAGAAGATAACCCAGACCTTTAAAGAATAAGCCCAAATTCAGTGAAAAGCCCTAAATAGATAAATAAGGTGCCCTAGCATATTCGAAAAGGACAATAATATAATGTCAGTGCATGAGTCTCTCAACCGCACCCCAAGGAGCAAAAGAAGGAAGTGATATAAAATATGGCATCCTTAGCATCTCTGTTGTATGGCATTTCTTATTGGTCATAAACCTGCTATATATACAGCACCATCTAGTGGTGGAACAAGGATAAGCACAGCCTGCATAATTTCTATATACACAGCACCATCTAGTGGTGGAAAGGGGATAAGCACAGCCCATATACTTGCTATATGTACAGCACCATCTAGTGGTGGAAAAGGCATATGCATATCCCATATACTTGCTATATACACAGCACCATCTAGTGGTGGACAGGGAATATCTATATCCCATATATTTGCTATACACACAGTGCCATCTAGTGGTGGAAAGGGGATAAGCACAGCCCATATACTTGCTTTATACAAAGCACCTGATAGTGGTGGAAAGGGATTTTGCCTAGGCTGAGATGATGTCATCCATCTACTGCAAGCAAGAGGAACCATTGCCTCAGTCTCCTCTTCCCCAGTGATCACTCAGACTGTGGGCCAAATACTTGCTATATACACAGCACTGTCTAGTGGTGGAAAGGGGATATGCACATCCCATATACTTGCTATATACACAGTGCCATCTAGTGGTGAAAAGGTGATATGCACATCCCCTATACTTGTTATATACACAGTGCCATTTAGTGGTGGAAATGAGATCTGCACATCCCATATACTTGCTATATACACAGCGCCATCTAGTGGTAAAAAGGTGATATGCACATCCCATATACTTGCTATATACACAGCGCCATCTAGTGGTAAAAAGGTGATATGCACATCCCATATACTTGCTATATACACATCGCCATCTAGTGGTGGAGAGGGGATAAGCACATCCCATATACTTGCTATATACACACCGCCATCTAGTGGTGAAAAGGTGATATGCACATCCCATATACTTGCTATATACACACCGCCATCTAGTGGTGAAAAGGTGATATGCACATCCCATATACTTGCTATATACACAGTGCCATCTAGTGGTGAAAAGGGTGATATGCATATCCCATATACTTGCTATATACACAGCGCCATCTAGTGGTGGAAAGGAGATATGCACATCCCCTATACTTGTTATATACACAGTGCCATTTAGTGGTGGAAATGAGATCTGCACATCCCATATACTTGCTATATACACACCGCCATCTAGTGGTAAAAAGGTGATAAGCACATCCCATATACTTGCTATATACATAGCGCCATCTAGTGGTAAAAAGGTGATATGCACATCCCATATACTTGCTATATACACATCGCCATCTAGTGGTGGAGAGGGGATAAGCACATCCCATATACTTGCTATATACACACCGCCATCTAGTGGTGAAAAGGTGATATGCACATCCCATATACTTGCTATGTACACAGTGCCATCTAGTGGTGAAAAGGGTGATATGCATATCCCATATACTTGCTATGTACACAGTCCCATCTAGTGGTGAAAAGGGTGATATGCATATCCCATATACTTGCTATGTACACAGTCCCATCTAGTGGTGGAAAGGTGATATGCATATCCCATAAACCTGCTATATACACATCGCCATCTAGGGGTGGAAAGGGGATAAGCACATCCCATATACTTGCTATATACACAGCGCCATCTAGTGGTGGTGAGGGGATATGCAGATCCCATATATTTGCTATATACACAGCGACATCTAGTGGTGAAAAGATGATATGCATATCCCATATACTTGCTATATACACAGTGCCATCTAGTGGTGGAAAGGAGATAAGCACATCCCATATACTTGATATATATACAAATCGCCATCTAGTGGTGAAAAGGTAATATGCACATCCCAAATACTTGCTATATACACAGCGCCATCTAGTGGTGGAAAGGGGAAAAGCACAGCTTTTCCCTTTTCCACCACTAGAGCACTATATACTCATATACTTGCTATATACAGTACAAATTGCCATCTAGTGGTGGAAAAAGGGCTTTGCCTAGGCTGAGATGATGTCATCAATCTGCTGCAGGCAGGAGGAACCATTTTCTCAGTCTCCTCTCTGCCAGGGATCAGTCACTCAGACTATACATTGTAACTTTGTAGCAAGGTGAGAGGCTCCAGCAGGGGCTTATCTTTGTCAGACATTTGGGAACACAGCTAAGAACTACAAAGGTTTATGTCATTTCTGGGCTGGAATCTCAGTCCAGGAAGTAGATAATCCTAGATGATGCCTGAAAAATATGGTACCGGTATTCTGGGGAGAAAAGCAGACTGTCAAGGGGAGTTCTGTGATCTCTGTGAAAAGTAATAAATACCTGGATGTGTGAAGCTAACGCATTACTTGACACGCATTGCACTGAACATGATAAAATCTGATGCTAGCTGCGCTGTAATCTTGGTGATCTGACAGATCCGTATCTGATTGTACGTGGCCAGCTGAGCCATTATTTACATCTTGCTTTGATAAACACTTTTAAACAATTCTCGTAATGGCTCCCCAGTGATGTCATGGCATTTGCATTCATCAGATACTCTTCGGCGTAAGCTCCATTGTAATAATTGAAAGAGATAATGGACGGTGCGGAGGGTTTCCGCCATTACCATTATTCTGCTTGATTAAGGAAGCTAAGTAGATTCGTTAAGTCATAGTGAGGAAAAGGAGGGGGAGGGGGTTGGCGCATCTTATCTTAATACGATAGCAGGAAAGTGCTGACTATCTGATAGCGGAGCCAGCAATAATTCTCCCAGGGAGCGGGCCAAGCTGGCCAGCCTCCTATTCTCCATTGCTGTTTTCATCGATTGCCACTGGACGGCCAGATGTATCACCGAATGTCAATAGGTGGTCAGGTGACAGGGTGATTGGGACCATGGCTTCACCGCGATTCCTGCAAATAGATGGCTTCATGCTGGGATACATTGTGCCATGGCAGATGGAAAGCCGCAGGATGCCTATAATGGAACCCAGATATACGATACAGTCGCCTTAAAGGCATACACCCAAATTTAGGATGCAACTTCAAACACAATCACATTTCTGAACTCCACACCCTGAAATTGACCCCTTCTTACCCGAATCGTGGGGCGCTGCTCCCTGGAGTGTCCTGTTCTTTTAATTCAGCGCCCATCCGCCCATTCTCAATGGGAATACTACAAGTCCCATCCGCCACCGCGGCAGAAGGACTGACGGAGCATGCCGGCAGTAGTCCATTGCTATCTTCCCCTGCCCCATAATAGAAGGTCCATAGCTCTGTACAGACCTGGGCCTGGTTGGTGTTCCTGTAATTTAGCGCCCATCCGCCCATTTCCAATGGGAATACTACAAGTCCCATCCGCCCATTTCCAATGGGAATACTACAAGTCCTGTCCGCCACCACAGCAGAAGGACTCGCAGAGCATGCCAGCAGTAGTCCATTTCTATCTTTTCCTGCCCCATAACAGAAGGTCCATACCTCTGTAAAGACCTGGGCCTGGTTTGTGTTCTTTTAATTTGGCGCCCATCTACCCATTCCCAATGGGAATACTACAACTCCCATCCGCCCATTCCCAATGGGAATACTACAAGTCCCACCCACCACCACAGCAGAAGGACTCACAGAGCACGCTGGCAGGAGCCCATTGCGGACTTCTCCTGCCCCATAACAGAAGATCCATACCTCTGTACAGACCTGGGCCTGGGTGTTGTTCCTTTAATTTAGCACCCATTCCCAATAGGAATACTACAAGTCCCATCCGCCATCACAGCAGAAGAACTCACAGAACACCAGTTGTATTATACTTAAGTGTCTGTCCAACACCTTACCAACACGTTTCACAACTATAAGGCTACTTTCAGACCTTTGTGTGTCAGTAAGGTGCGTAGTCATGTGTGCTTCGTTTCGTTCTGAATCGAAATTCTGAAGACATTTTCGTTATTCGGATGCATTCGAATCACAGTAGTAATGAAATTAAACTAAACCAAAAATCCAAAATTCGAAAGCAACTTTGAAAAAAAAAACCCCATATTGCTGACTATTGCTGATTTCCTTCAAAGACTGTGTTTATCAGTGATAGAATAGAGTCGTCTTCCGAAATTCGAATTTAGAAAAGAATAGAGTAAAACAGAATGGAATAGAATAGAACATGAAAGAATAAAATGGAATATAAAATAAAGGAATAGAGTTGGAAAGAATAGAATAGAAAGATTATGTACATCTTCTGAAGTTTTAGTTTTGAAAATAATAGAATAAAATAAAGCAGAATAGGAAAGAATACAGTAAAACAGAACAGAATAGAATAGAAAATAAAAGAATAGAATAAAAAATAAAGGAATATAGTAGATAATAATAGAATGGAATGGAATAGAATAGAAAATAATAACACAGAAAAAATTCAATAGAATAAATTTAACTGGCTTTCAAAATTTGAATTTCAAATAGAATGAAGAAAAAGAATAGAACATAATTAAATAGAATAGAGTAAAACAAAACAGAAACAGTAGAACATAACAGAATAGAAAGTAAAGAAATAGAATAGAATAGAATAGAATAGAATAGAAAAGAAAGATTATAGCCGTCTTTCGACATTCTAATTTTGAAAAGGAATAGAAAGAATAGAGTAAAACGGAATAGAATAGAAAATAAAAGAATAGACTAGAGAAGAAAGTAAAGAAATATAGTAGAAAATAGAATAGAAAAGAAAATAGAACAAAAAAGAATAGAATAGAATAGAATGACTGTAACCGTCTTACGAAATTTGAATTGCGAATAGAATAAAGAAAAAGACTAGACTAGACTTAAACAGAGTAGAATAGAGCTACGGTAAACAGAATAGAATAGAGCAAAACAGAGGAGAAACAGTAAAACAGAATTGAATAGAAAATAAAGAGATAGTATAGAATAGACCTGAATAATTATAGTCGTTTTTCGAAATTGGAATTTTGAAAAGAATAGAATAGAAAAGAATAGAGTAAAACAGATCAGAATAGAATAGAAAATAAAAGAATAGAATAGAAAAGAAAATATAAAGCAATATAGTAGAATGGAATAGAATAGAATAGAAAAGAAAATTATAGAACAGAAAAGAATAGAATAGAATGTAACCATCTTCTGAAATTTGAATTTCGAATAGAATAAAGAAAAAGAATAGAATAGAGTAAAATAGAATAGAAGCAGTAAAACAGAACAGAATAGAATAGAAAGCAAAGAGATAGAATAGAATAATTATAGCCTTCTTTTGAAATTCAAATTTTGAAAAGAATAGAATGGAATGCAAATGAATACAGTAAAACAGATCAGAATAGAATAGAAAATAAAAGAATAGAATAAAATGGAATAGAAAAGAAAATATAAAGCAATATAGTAAAATTGAATAGAAAAGAAAATTATTGAACAGAAAAGAATAGAAAAGAATGTAACCATCTTCTGAAATTTGAATTCAGAATAAAGAAAAAGAATAGAATATAGTAAAATAGAACAGTAGCAGTAAAACAGAACAGATTAGAATAGAATAGAAAGCAAAGAGATAGTATAGAATAGAATAATTATAGCCTTCTTTCGAAATTCAAATTTTGAAAAGAATAGAAAAGAATAGAGTAAAACAGAACAGAGCAGAAAGTAAAAGAATAGAATAGAATAGAATAGAAAATAAAGAAAATATAAGAATGGAATAGGATAGAAAGGAAAATGATAGAACAGAAAAAAATAGAATAGAATAGAATGTAGCCGTCTTCCGAAATTTGAAATTTGAATAGAATAAAGAAAAAAAAATAGAATAGAACTAAACTGAATAGAATAGAGCAAATCTGAACAAAAACAGTGAAACAGAACAGAATAGAACAGAAAATAAAAAGATAGAATAGAATGATTATAGACGTCTTTCGGAATTCGAATTTTGAAAAGAATAGAAAAGAATAAAGTAAACCAGAATGGAATAGAATAGAAAATAAAAGAATAGAATAGAAACAAATAGAATAAAATCAATATAATCGTCTTCCGAAATTCGAATTTTGAATAGAATAGAACCAGCTATTCTTCACAATGAATTTGGATCCATTCAGTATTTTCAATTTGAATCGAATACTTTTGAATACATTGGAAAAACCCGGTCAAAAACAAATAAACTAAACTAATTTTGTAACAAATAAAACAAAAAGAAATGTAATAACTTAAATAATCGATCAGAAACTAACGCTCCACAGGCCTTAAGGGGAAAAGATCGACTTCTACTATTCGCAAACATGATTTTTGTTTTTTATATGTCCCCAGTCGGCCGTCAGCGTTGTTTCTCTTGATGTGCTGTCAGCCTGTCTCTGGCGGTCTCGTGGGCCTGTCTCTGCACTGACAGCGGCGCGCCGCTCTATTTGTACGGCGGTGCGACTTAAAAGACAATTTAGTTAATAGCATTTACCTAACCCAGGCTGATTTTATTTATTTTTCATGCATGGAGCCCCGACAACGCCGGCTGAATGCAGATGAGGCCGGGAAGACAATACGCCTCTTTGATGGTGATTTAAGAGGTCCCCCCCCCCCGCTATTTATTACTGACGGATCGGACGCGGCCTCTCCTGAGCTCCTCTGTAGATTTACACCGGCGGATCTCTCTCTACACCCAGCGTACGTGACGGAGCGCGTCCATCGTTACACCGGATCAGCAAGATCTTCATTTCTCACACAGCCTGAGCTCCTAAATCAAACGGCGGCGGAAGTCTGAGGATTTCATACTGGGAGCGCCTTTTGTAGTTTCTGTATAGAAAGAAGAAACGCGTCGGTTTCTTAAAGAGGACTTGTCCTCATAAGCTGGTTGGATGCTGTGTTGAAAGCCTATTCACACCTTGCAGCATGTGGGATGACACGTAGATGTGAATGCACCCCCTATACATGTGCATTGCCGAAAAATGTGTTTGTTTTAATTTTTATTTAGTTTTGTTTTGTTGTTTTCTTCTAGTCATTCGTTATTTGCAATTCGGAAATTCGGAAATTTGAAAATTTGAAAATTCGTAAATTTGTAAATTCGCGAATTCGCAAAAACGCAATTTGCAAATTCGCAATTTGTAAATTAGAGAATTCGTAAATTCAAAAATTTGTAAATTCGAAAATTAAAAAATTCGCAATTCGTAAATTCGAAATTTCGTACATTTGTAAATTATCCGCGCCTGACCACCTCTGTGGGTGTGAACCAAGCCTTAAAAGCCCATTTATGTGTTTTTAACCTGGGAACTTTTATAAATCAGGGGAGACAGGGGCAGAGTAGGGGGGAGGGGTCAATAGCGGCAGGCGTAGCCGAAACGTATTTTAATGGTAGCCAAAATAATGTCGGAGGTTGTGGTGCGCCACTGCGCATTGACAAGTGGTGCAAAATATGGGGCTAAGAGTTTGGAAGGAAGAAATGTACCGAGATTCTTGCGAGCCATAAAGCCCATTCAGTAAGGAGCCTGGCAACTGGCGCGAGAAGCCAGCAACTGGCGTGAGAAGCCAGCAATTGGCGTGAGAAGCCGGCAACTGGAGCGAGAAGCCAGAAACTGGAGCGAGAAGCCGGAAACTGGAGTGAGAAGCCGGTAACTGGAGTGTGATGCCGGTAACTGTAGTGTGATGCCGGTAACTGGAGTATGAAGCCGGTAACTGGAGTGTGTAGCCGGTAACTGGAGTGTGATGCCGGTAACTGGAGTATGAAGCCGGTAACTGGAGTGTGAAGCCGGAAACTGGAGTGTGATGCCGGTAACTGGAGTATGAAGCCGGTAACTGGAGTGAGAATCCGGCAACCGGAGTGAGAATCCGGCAACTGGAGTGAGAATCCGGCAACTGGAGTGAGAATCCGGCAACTGGAGTAAGAAGCTGGCAACTGGAGTAAGAAGCTGGCAACTGGAATAAGAAGCTGGCAACTGGAGTAAGAAGCTGGCAACTGGAATAAGAAGCTGGCAACTGGAGTAAGAAGCCGGCAACTGGAGTAAGAAGCTGGCAACTGGACTGAGAAGCTGGCAACTGGAGTGAGAAGCTGGCAACCGGAGTGAGAAGCTGGCAACCGGAGTGAGAAGCCGGAAACTGTAATGAGAATCCGGAAACTGTAATGAGAATCCGGAAACTGTAATGAGAATCCGGCAACTGGAGTGAGAATCCGGCAACTGGAGTGAGAATCCGGCAACTGGAGTGAGAATCCGGCAACTGGAGTGAGAAGCCGGAATTGCCAGCTGAGATCCGGCAAGTTCCTAGGTATGCACATACATAGGTTAGCTATTGTTTTAAATGGCGCTCGTTCCATTGGGGGCGTGCCTGTAAAGAGTAGAAATAAGAGGGGAGGGGGCAGGTCTCAACCTGGATAAGAGGGGCAGAAGAGAGCCAAGGCATGTGGTCATGTGACCCTTCGGAGGATCAGCGCTCCAACTGGTTGCCCAGCAGAGGTCACGTGACCAAGTGCCTAGGCCATTGACGAGCCTGAAGCAGTGTTCCCTTTAAGAAAGGTAAGACATCCAGCCCATTAGGTTGGCCTCACACATAAGGGTATATTTATAAAAAAATATTTGCATAGCTGTTCGTCCTTCGAAAACTTCATGCTAATTCGTTCTGAGCGAATGGGGCAAAATCAACTGTTCGAAGGCTATATTCTCTATAGATTGAATGTGTGAATGGGGAAAATACCTCATTATAACCACTAGATGGCGCCTCACTAGAATAAGAAGTAAGTATGCTCCTCTAGTGGCCATAATGCCATCATTTTCACACATTCGATCTGCAGGAAAATTTTTCTCGAACATTCGATTTTTGCCTGATTCACACAGAAAGAATTAAGGACAGGAAGTGTGTTACTGGCAGGATCATTGGGTGAAAATAAAGAAGAAAAAGCGAGTGCAGCCGCTGCACCTTGCAAACTTTAAAACATGACATTTTGGTGAGGTTTAGGAACGCTTTAAGGTCACCTTGGGATCCTTGTGTAATGATTTTCTCTCTCTCCCTGACAGATCCGCCAACGGTCACCCTATCTATCCAACCGCAAACCGTGCTGGAGGGAGAAAGGGTCCGCTTTACCTGCATGGCCACTGCCAATCCCACCATTAAAGGATACAGGTTAGTATATCAGCCAAATGACTTTCGTAGGGAACAGTTATACAGAGGCGGCCAAAAAGCATGCAGGCATTGCTGGGCTCCTTGGTAAATCCTTTGTTAACTTTTTATTTTTTAAAATTTTGTATGCATAATCAAAAAACTTGCATAGCGTCTAATGTCGACATGCATCCTGCTGGGCATCGCCACGCTTGATAAGGCTCGCTGACTTGCACTGATTTCAATGACGAACGCATCTGAAAAAAAAAAAAAATCAGTTTCAAAGTTGTGAATGAGCCCCATTTTATACTTTTTTGTTTGCAAAAAAGTTATGGGGGGTGAGCGGTTTCTCAAAATGCTGGTTACCTGGCTCTCATGCATGATACCGCTCACTGCTGCTCTCCCTCCTTGTGCAGGGTGACTGGTCTTGTCTCCGCCCCCTCCTAGTGTTCTCTACAGTGGGTGGGGCCTGCTGGGCCCCTCCCATAGCTCTGCTCTCTCTCTCTCCTTGAGCAGGGTGACCGGTCTTGTCTCCACCCCCTCCTGTAGTTCTCCATAGTGAGTGGAGACCACTCACTGCTGCTCTCTCTCCTTGTGCAGGGCGACTGGTCTGGTCTCCGCCCACTCCTGTAGTTCTCTATAGTGGGCGGAGCCTGCACCCACAGCTCTGCTCTCTCTCCTTGTGCAGGCTGACCGGTCTTGTCTCCACCCCCTCCTGTAGTTCTCCATAGTGAGTGGAGACCATTCACTGCTGCTCTCTCTCCTTGTATAGGGTGACTGGTCTGGTCTCCGCCCCCTCCTGTAGTTCTTTAGTGGGTGGAGCCTGATAGGCCCCTCCCACAGCTTTGCTCTCTCTCCTTGTGCAGGGTGACTGGTTTGGTCTCCGCCCCCTCCTGTAGTTCTCTACGGTGGGTGGGGCCTGCTGGGTCACTCCCACAACTCTGCTCTCTCTCCTTGTGCAGGGCGACTGGTCTGGTCTCTGCCCCCTCCTGTAGTCCTCTATAGTGGGTGGAGCCTGTTGGGCCCCTCCCACAGCTCTGCACAGGCTATGTACGGCATTGTGATGATGTCACCGCTACTTTTACAAGGTAATATCTGGTGTTGCAGAGGCCTTTGTGGCACGCAAAGCAGATTTATATCCTTTGTGGCTATTGAGGAATAGATTTTGTACCCGGAGTTCAGCTTTAAAGGGCTTCAAAGCTCAAAAAAAAAAATCAATCTCGCTTTTCCCGTTACGATCGCTCGTCGGCGGATTTACAAGTGTAACAGTGGCAGGCCTGGGCTGTCCATTAAACACCTTATCTGAGGAATTTAATGCCTTTTTATTTTACGATCCTGTTTACTGCCAACTGCTTCTGTTTTACAATCATGCATATTTAAACCAAACGGGTGTATTAATGTTTTATTTATCGCTGCCTTCAAGAGCGCCTAGTTATCCGCCGCGTGTTTGTGTAGTGCGGGCTACGAGTAGGAGACGGGCTCAGCGGTGGAGGGGAGGGAGAGACGTCCTACGGGGATATTGGCGTGCCGCGCTATAGGACGGCGCCGCTCTTAACTCTGACAGCCCCAACTGCAGGAAGATGCGATAAAGCATTCAGGGCCCATTCAGGCTCGTCTGTATCTATGCGTTGCGCCGCATTAGGGCTGCAGTGACGCAACGCGCTTCAACGCGTGACACGATGTGCCTTTAACGCAACGCACAGGAACAGATTGATGCAGCATACCGCAGTGCACAGTAGTGTGTCAGGCTCCGTATATATGCCATGCAGGTATGACGGCACATGCGCGCACCCCTTCGCGCGTTCCTGTGCATGTAATTTAGAGTGGGCTATTCATTTTAATGTGTGAGAAATGCAAGTCCCTGACCCTTTTTTTGCAAATGCCACGTACCCTCTGGTTTGGCGCGCACATTAGCGGATGTGTGGCAGTGCCTTGGGCCCCATTCACAGCTGACGCATTGCATTTTTTTAGCTCTTTTTTAGCTCGCTTTTATAGGGCGGTTTTGGAGCGCACCATATTTATCCCCCCCCCCCCCACCGCTCCAAAAATGCTCTAAAGAAGCTCATGCACAAATTTTGGCAATTATGAGCCAAGCACATTCTGCGACTGGAGTTTTTACGCATTTTTGCTGTGCGGAAAACGTGCATCAAAGCGAAGCGCATGCCTGCTACCCGAGATTTGGGTGACATTAAAAATTAATGCTTGTGGCGTGTTCTTTAGTGTGTTTTTCACGCGTTTGCAGAAATGCGTGCAGAGTGGTGCGTTTCTGACCATGTTTCTGCTACTCCCAGATGTGAACCAGGGCGCAACAATTATCAGTACCGCCCCGTGGCTACTAAAGGCCAGTGCGTTTCGTGTCGGGAAAGCGTGCAAATTTGCGTGCACACCCTATAGCAGCAAAAGTGCGTTTCTGGCCTCTTTGCTGACTTGAATAATCCCTGTAATCTGTCTAATATGTGTATTTCCTATGATCATCAGCTCCATCTAGTGGCCATAATGCAGTATTTTCCTAAATGCAGTATTTTTACAAAAAATACTGCATTATGGCCACTAGGTGGAGCTGGTGATCATAGGAAATACACATATAAGGCACATTATGGGGACTATCCTTGACAGCTTATAAATAGAGCCCTAAGTGTGCCACTAAAGGATGCCACTTATTCTAATTATTGTCTTTGGTTTTTATAGGTGGGCCAAGGGAGGTGTGATCATCGAGGGAGCCAAGGAAAGCACATACGAGGCACAAGTGGATTTTACTTTTTTCACAGAGCCCGTCTCCTGCGAAGTACACAACGAAGTTGGGAGTACCAATGTCAGCACGTTGGTGGATGTACAGTGTAAGTTTTCAGTATATTATACTTGGCAAAAGAACTGAAATCCAATGAATGAAAGGGGTGGGGCCAGGGACAGTCAGGCTGCAAAGGGACAGCCAGGGACAGTCAGGCTGGGAAGGGGTGGTCCAGGGGCAGTCAGGCTGGAAAGGGGTGGGCCAGGGGCAGTCAGGATAGGAAGAGGAGGGCCAGAGACAGTCCGGCTTGGAAGGGGCGTGCCAGTCAGACTGGGAAGGGGCGGGCCAAGGGCAGTCAGGCTGGGAAGGGGCGGGCCAGTCAGGCTGGAAAGGGTCGGGCCAGGAACAGTCAGGCTGGAAAGGGGCAGGCCAGAAACAGGTTGGGAAGAGGTGGACCAGGGGCAGTCAGGCTGGAAAGGGGTGGGCCAGGGGCAGTCAGGCTAGGAAGAGGAGGGCCAGAGACAGTCCGGCTGGGAAGGGCCGTGCCAGTCAGGCTGGGAAGGGGCAGGCCAGGGGCAGTCAGACTGGGAAGGGGCGGGCCAGGGGCAGTCAGGCTGGAAAGGGGCAGGCCAGAAACAGGCTGGGAAGGGATGGGCCAGGGGCAGTCAGGCTGGGAAGGGGTGGGCCAGGGGCAGTCAGGCAGTGAAGGGGTGGGCCAGGGGTAGTCAGGCTGGAAAGGGTCGGGCCAGGGACAGTCAGGCTGGGAAAGGGCGGACCAGGAACAGTCAGTCTGGGAAGGGGTAGGCCAGGGGCAGTCAGGCTAGGAAGAGGAGGGCCAGAGACAGTCCGGCTGGGAAGGGGCATGCCAGTCAGACTGGGAAGGGGCGGGCCAAGGGCAGTCAGGCTGGGAAGGGGCGGACCAGGGACAGTCAGGCTGGGAAGGGGCGGGCCAGGGGCAGTCAGGCTGGAAAGGGTCGGGCCAGGGACAGTCAGGCTGGAAAGGGGCAGGCCAGAAACAGGCTGAGAAGGGGTGGACCAGGGGCAGTCAGGCTGGAAAGGGTCGGGCCAGGGACAGTCAGGCTGGAAAGGGGCAGGCCAGAAACAGGTTGGGAAGGGGTGGACCAGGGGCAGTCAGGCTGGAAAGGGATGGGCCAGGGGCAGTCAGGCTAGGAAGAGGAGGGCCAGAGACAGTCCGGCTGGGAAGGGACGTGCCAGTCAGACTGGGAAGGGGTGGGCCAGGGGCAGTCAGGCTGGGGAGGGGGCGGGCCCGGGGGCAGTCAGGCTGGGAAGGGGTGGGCCAGGGGCAGTCAGACTGGGAAGGGGTGGGCCAGGGGCAGTCAGGCTGGGAAGGGGTGGGCCAGGGGCAGTCAGATTGGGAAGGGGCGGGCCAGGGGCAGTCAGGCTGGAAAGGGGCAGGCCAGAAACAGGCTGGGAAGGGATGGGCCAGGGGCAGTGAGGCTGGAAAGGGTCGGGCCAGGGACAGTCAGGCTGGAAAGGGGCAGGCCAGAAACAGGCTGGGAAGGGGTGGACCAGGGGCAGTCAGGCTGGAAAGGGGTGGGCCAAGGACAGTCAGTCTGGAAAGGGTCTGTCCAGGGACAGTCAGGCTGGAAAGGGGCAGGCCAGAAACAGGCTGGGAAGGGGTGGACCAGGGGCAGTCAGGCTGGAAAGGGGTGGGCCAGCGACAGTCAGGCTGGAAAGGGTCGCGCCAGAGACAGTCCGGCTGGAAAGGGGCAGGCCAGAAACAGGCTGGGAAGGGGAGGGCCAGGGGCAATCAGGCTGGAAAGGGTCGGGCCAGGGACAGTCAGGCTGGAAAGGGGCAGGCCAGAAACAGGCTGGGAAGGGGTGGACCAGGGGCAGTCAGGCTGGAAAAGGGTGGGCCAGGGGCAGTCAGGCTAGGAAGAGGAGGGCCAGAGACAGTCCGGCTGGGAAGAGGCGTGCCAGTCAGACTGGGAAGGGGCGGGCCAGGGGCAGTCAGGCTGGGAAGGGGCAGTCAGGCTGTTAAGGGGCGGGCCAGGGGCAGTCAGGTTGGAAAGTGGCAGGCCAGAAACAGGCTGGGAAGGGGCAGGCCAGGGGCAGTCAGGCTGGAAAGGGGCAGGCCAGAAACAGGCTAGGAAGGGGCGGGCCGGGGCAGTCAGGCTGTTAAGGGGCGGGCCAGGGGCAGTCAGGCTGGAAAGCGGCAGGCCAGAAACAGGCTGGGAAAGGGAGGGCCAGGGGCAGTCAGGCTGGAAAGGGGCAGGCCAGGGGCAGTCAGGCTGGGAAGGGGTGGGCCAGGGACAGTCAGGTTGGGAAGGGGCTGCCCAGAGTCAGTCAACCTGGGAAAGGGCTGGTCAGGGGCAGTCAGGCTCAGAAGGGGCGGGCCAGGGACAGTCAGGCTAGGAAGGGGAGGGTCAGTCCGACTGGGAAGAGGTGGGCTAGGGATAGTCAGGCTATGAAGGGGCAGGCCACGGATAGTCAGGCTGGGCAGGGGCAGGCCACGGACAGTTAGGCTGGGCAGGGGCAGGCCACGGACAGTTAGGCTGGGCAGGGGCGGGCCACGGATAGTCAGGCTGGGCAGGGGCGGGCCAGGGATAATCAGGCTGGGAAGGGATGGGCCAGGGACAGTCAGCTTCTAATGCACATTGTCAGAAGCTCACAGTGTGCAGTGAAATCAGAATCAGCAATACAATGGATATACAGGCATTTGCATTTAAGGGATTTTATAGTCTATTGTGTCACCTTTTCTTGCTTGGAAAAAAAAAGAAAAAGGTCTAAATAGACTTAATGGGGTCATGCATTGGGACATGACAGAGGTGACAAGACAAGGGGAGGAAAATGAAATGCAATGGTGATGGATGAGGGGGGAACCTCTGTAATGGAAGAGTATTCACATCATTAGAAAAAAAAACTAAAAAATACCAGGAGTGAAGAATACGTGTCAGGAAAGACACAGCGAGCGCGCTGTAATTCCGCGTCTTGCAGCTTATTCTACATCAATCAGCCAGCGAGCCCCACTCTACACCAAGCCTGCCAGAACAATCCCCACATCACAGCCAGCACAGCCTCATTAGCATGACAATAATTATGCGGCAGAGTGGAAGGAGAGGAATTGTTTCACTTTATTTGTTGCTGAGGAAAGAAGAATGGCTTCCTTGCGTGCCGCCAACATCATTCCTTTTGTGTCATGTGATCAGCGGTATGTCTTTATAACGGCGGCTATATACTACATTCAGGAAATGCTATAGCTGATCACATACTACGCCCATGTGATATATATATATATATATATATATATATATATATATATGAGTATATCATATCTTTTTTATTAATTATATATCATTTTGTATGTATACTGTGTGTGTGTATACATATTCATATATATATATATATATATATATACACATTATCTCACAAAAATGAGTACATCCCTCACATTTTTGTAAATATTTTATTCTATCTTTTCACTGAAGAAATGACACTTTGTTACAATGTAAAGTAGTGATTGTACAACTTGTATAACAGTGTAAATTTGCTGTCCCCTCAAAGTAACTCAACACACAGCCATTAATGTCTAAACCGCTGGCAACAAGTGAGTACACCCCTAAGTGAAAATGTCCAAATTGGGCGCCCAATTAGCCATTTTCCCTCCCCGGTGTCATGTGATTCGTTAGTGTTACAAGGTCTCAGGTGTGAATGGGGAGCAGGTGTGTTAAATTTGGTGTTCTCGATCTCACTCTCTCATACTGGTCACTGGAGGTTCAACATGCCACCTCATGGCTAAGAAAATTCTCTGATGATCTGAATAAAAGAATGGTTGCTCTACATAAATATGCACAGCCATCACGAATAATCCCTGTAATTTGCCTGTTTATTACCCATGATCGGAATTTTCATCTAGTGGCCATAATTTGGTATTTTCCTGGTTGCGGTATTTACCACATCGTAGCTACTAGATGGAGCTGACGACCACAGGAAAGAAACATGTTAGATAAGGGTTAACCGCTTGTTTTGCCTAGGAATGATGAATAATGATGATATGTTCACCTTATTCCTCACTCCTGCAAACTTCCTCCACTTCTTGCAGCCAGTCGTCTTCCCTTCGCTGCCCGAACAGTCGTGACTCTCTGATGTCCATCTCATACAATGCAGGACCAGCAGTCCTGTATTGTACTTGAGAATGCCCAGGGTCGGCCAACATTTTGGAGCAAAAGATAGTGAAGGAGAACGCTGGCTACTGGGGAGCGAGGAAGTTCAACCTTATTTATGACCCTTAAAGGAGATAAAAGTACGGCTTAAAAGAGGAAATTAGAGTTTTCATCATTTTTTTTTTTTTTGTTGGAGTTCTTAAGAGAAAAAAAAATCTTCTAGATTAGAAAACACATTCCTTATTCTTTTGAAGACGGTGAGGGAATCCATCTCTCTAGTGATCAGCTTTTGATATATAACGTGTTCTCGCCTCGGTAATATAGAGGGGTATGAATAAGTAATGCTCAATACCCCTGACATGGAAAGGGGAATTCTATTTTAAGAGCCGGCTCTCGCCCCAGCCTCTCTTCCACTCGATGTCACTGCCTGGGGGGGAATCCTACTAATGAGGCTTCTCCTCTCTACAGTTGCCCCACGGATTGTGATCGAGCCCAAGCCTACTGTGACGGATATGGGATCTGACGCCACGCTGACCTGTTTTTGGACCGGAAACCCTCCTCTTACCCTGACGTGGACCAAGAAAGGAACGGATGGAGTGAGTAGACCTTTCAACTTTATCTACCATGGCTTCAGTCAAGGTGGGGGCACCAGAAAGAGGTTCTTCTATGGTCTACACCGGGGGGGTCTCCAAACTTTCTAAACAAGGGAGGTCGGGGTGTGGCCAATGGGAGTAGAAAACACTCTGGCATCAGTGGGAGTAAGCAGTCCCATCTTTGGTATTCAGGGAATTATTACTGCCCCATCGTTGGTGTCAGTGGAAAGAATATTGCCTCATCTTTGGTGGCAGTGGGTGGAATTGTTGCTGTAAGTGGAAGGAATAGCACCCCATCGTTGGTGTCAGTGAGAGAAATAGTGCCCCATTGTTGGTGTAAGTGGAAGGAATAGTGCCCCATCATTGGTGTAAGTGGAAAAAATAGTGCCCCATCGTTGATGTAAGTGAGAGGAATAGTACCCCATTGTTGGTGTCAGTGGAAGGAAGAGTGCCCCAATGGTGACTGTGGAAGGAATAGTGCCCCATCGTTGGTGTCAGTGGGAGGAATAGCGCCCCATTGTTGGTGTCAGTGGGAGGAATAGTGCCCCATTGTTAGTGTCAGTGGGAGGAATAGTGCCCCATCACTGGTGTCAGTAGGAGGAATAGTGCCCCATCACTGGTGTCAGTGGGAGGAAGAGTGCCCCAAGGGCCGGACAGAGGAAAGCAAAGGGCTTCATTTGGCCTCTGGTTTACAGTATGACCAGCCTCCGGTTACATCATAGCACCCTGAGTTGTATGGGTATGGGGCCCCGAATTGTCTTCACTTGTTGGGATTATGATTGAGATTGATCAAAGCTGTAACATTGGAGGTTCCATATCTTGACACGTGAAAGTAAGTAAATAATGTGAAGGTAACGCAAGTACTCCCCTCCTCCATCTTATTTTGCATGGAGGATGTATTCCTGGAGACCCCTTTAAAACAAATCTTCACATCAACCAGAGAAAAGAAACAACATATTCAACCTTAGTATTAGGTCGTTTTCCAGTTTTGTGAGGTTCCTACAGGCATTTTAGGTCTTGGATCCCCCAACGGTTGGATCTCCGTACTATGTTTCTAGATTCTGCTTCTGTTCTGTTCACCTTTGTCTGTTCCAGCTTTTCCTGTTAAGTTGTCCATTATACAAAATACATTAAAAATCCAGCAGGGATGGTGGGAACCCCTCATAATGGGCACAGCAGGTGGGCAGACCCAGGAACTCGGCACAGGAATGGTGGGAACCCCTCATAATAGGAACAGCAGGCGTGCAGACCCAGAACTCAGTGCAGAGATGACGGAGCCTTGCATAATAGGCACAGCAGATGTACAGATCCGGCAACTCAATACGGGGATGGTAGGAGCCCTTCAAAACAGGCACAGAAGGTATGCAGACCCTGCAACTGAGCACGGGGATGGTGGGAGCCCCTCATAATGGGCACAGAAAGTGTCCAGACCTGGAACTCAGTGCAGAGATAGAAGTCCCTCATAATGGGCCCAGAAAGTATACAGACCTGGCAATTGAGCACAGGGATGGTGGGAACCATCATAATGGGCACAGCAGGTGTAGAGACCTGGGAACTCAGCACAGGGATGGTGGGAACCATCATAATGGGCACGGCAGGTGTGCAGACCTGGCAACTGAGCATAAATATCTCACCAATAGAGCCCCTTAAAGATAGAGGAAACTGGTTTCGAGGGATCTGCTTCTTAAAGTTGTAAATTAAAAGACTATGATGAATGGTAATTTCTTTCTCATCCATTGAGAAACACAGTCAGAAAGTCATATACTGTTGGGTAAAATGGCCACCTGACAGTATATGATTTCCTGAGTCCCTCTATAGATGCTAAGAAACAAATACTTTAGTACTATTTTAGTGACTTTTATCCTTGTTCACATAAAAACATTACTAGATTACTTAGTGAGAAGAAGTGCTATTACAAGGATCCTCTTTACCTTCTGCAAAATATATTAATGAGTACAATATCCTCCCATCGTTTCAAGGCCTACTGCTTGGCTTACATACAATACACCTACTTGTTGATATCCAGATTCAATTACCTTCACGTTTTCAAGTCAATATTTACAGAGGTATGAGACCACTTCTCAACACGTTTCCCAGATATTAAATCTGCTTCTTTAGGAGATGAATAAGAGGTAATAAATCTGCAAAATCACATAATTATTAGAATATCTAAAGCACACATGTACATCTAATAAAAGATGTCACTTATTTAACAACCCAACTTACAAACCTTTTTGTGCAATCCGCTAATCAGGCACTCATTCCAACAGCATCCCATGTGTGGGGTCGGGGGGGGGGGGGAGGAAGTTCCACAGAAGATAGGAATCTACAAGGTTCTTCTTGTGTATTGATACCCATATAGTCCTGTTCTCTAAATAAGTATGTTTGTAGCACACCATGCCACCATACCTCACCTTTTTCAACTAGGCCCCCCCCCCCCCCCCAGGTCACTAAAGGTTTCTTAAGCAATTTCTGCTTCTCGGAAGCAGGGGGCATTCATCCCACTTACCACTGGTGTAATGGGTCCTTCTCCAACTAACCACCCTTGTAAGGTGGACCTTCTCCCAGTGACCAAAAATCTAAAGGGGACTTTCTACCAATGACCACAAATGTAAGGTGGACCTTCTCCCAATGACCACAGATGTAAGAAGGCCCTTCTCCTAATGACCATCATTTTAAGGTGGACCTTCTCCTACTAACCACCAATGTAAAAGGGTCCTTCTGCCAATGACCATCAATGTAAGGTAGACCTTCTTCTATTGTCACTAATGTAAGAGGGCATCAATGGCCGCCAATTTAAGGTGGACCTTCTCCTATTAACCAATAGTGTAAGAGGGTCTATCAACTAACGAACCTCTGAAGGTCACTAGAGGTTCCTTAAGCATTGAGCAATTTTTGCTTCTTGGATATTTAACCATTCATCTTTTAAGCTGTTTCTAAGGGGGGCATTCTTCCTACAGACCACCAGCGTAATGGGTCCTTCTCCAACTATCCATCATTGTAAGATGGACCTTCTCCCAATGACCACAAATGTAAGGTGTACCTTTTTCCAATGACCACAAATGTAAGGTGGACCATCTCATACTAGCCACCATTTTAAAATGGTCCTTCTCCCCTTGACCCCAAATGTAAGGTGGACCTTACTGACCACCAATGTAAGGTGGACCTTCTCCCAATGATCAAAAATGTAAGGTGGACCTTCTCATACTAGCCACCATTGTAAGGTGGGCCTTCTCCTAATGACAACAAATGTAAGATGGTCCCAGTGACCACCAATGTAAGGCGGACTTTCTTTTAGTAACCATCAATGTAAGAGGGCCCTTCTCCCACTGACCATCAATGGAAAGTAGACCTTCTCCTCTTAACCAAAAGTGTAAAAAGGTCCTTTTCTCAGTGACCACCAATGTAAAATGGACCTCCTCATACTGACCACCAGTGTAGGAGGGTCCTTCTCTTAATGATCGCCAATGGAATGTGGAGCTTCTCCTATTGACCACAAGTGTATGAGGATCCTTCTCCCAATGACCACCAATGGAAGGTCTACCTTCTCTTGATGACCTTCATTGTAGAAGGACCCTTCTCGTAAGGATCGGCAATACTTCCGCTCATGTTCCCTGTTAGCAAATAACTACTGAACACAATGAAGTCCTGTTGAAAAACATGAAATCATTTGTACTAATATATTGGGGGTAAATCGAAGATAAAATCGATGTGGTCTTTAACCAAACACTGTAAGATTCCTATCTTTCTCACACATTGTTGGCTGGCTGCTGTATTCCATACGGTCTATAGTCTACACTCCCCCCCCCCATGTTTCTGTTTTCGTTGTACAGTAACCTTGGCAGAAAAGGAGCTCAGTGATTGAAATACCTCCAGTAACACTGAGTTTGTAGACAATGCTGAGAAAACTGTAACTCGCTCACTAAAATATTGACTCTTGGAAAACTACTGAGCATTTTTGAATTTGCAGACACTGCTGAGAAAAACTCATATCTCTCACCAAAAATACTGACCCTTAGAAAACTCCTGAGCATTTTCCAACTTTGTTCACTCAGCTACTCTAACAGCTGCTGCAGAATACAGACTTGAAATATTAGGTCCTCAAGCAACCGGCAGCTTGCAACATGTTCTTGTGTATTGTTTGCATTTATTTTTAATGAGACGCGTACATCAATTTTCAGTCGCGGGAAAAAAAGAGGTCAGCATCCAGCCGCATCTTCAATAAAACCTTTTGGAGTTTCATTAAGTTCGACAAAGCAAGAGCTGTTTTTTTTATTTTTTTTTTGTATCTCAAATGTCTCAAGTTATGTTTGCGTTGAACTTAATAAACTTGCCCGGAGACCCGGCTAGATAATGAGCTTTTTTTGGTCCATGACTTGCTGGTCCAAGAATTGCTGTTTGAGGAGTTTCAAGTGCATCTACAAGAGAGTTTTCCCAGATTTGAATCGATTATCCACAGTGCAACCTAGGCAAAAATCTAAGGCAGGGTTTCTCCACCAGGGTTCCATGGAACTCTAGGGTGCCTCCAGCGGCTGCTAGGGGTTCCTTGAGTAATGAGCAAGTTCTGCCTCTGAGATAAGTTCCCACTGACACCATTGATCTTTTTAGCTTTCTGTAAGGAGATAACTCTTCCCAGTGACCACCAATGTAAGGACCATTCTTCCCACTGACCATCACACTAATGTATCATTAGTTGTAGATATCATACATTTTAGCAGGGTCCCTGGAGATCAGAAAGCTATTTTTAAGGGTCCCTCTGTGTTGAAAAGGTTGAGAAAGGCTGATCCAAGGCTTAGTGTATGTCCTACCATAGAACAATGAAGGATATACAATGGAGGCAGTTGGTATTTGATGATCTGATGGATCCGTGATAGTATGTAGGCAGAGCCATTCCAGTGTGGGCAATACTTGCCATTCACAAATAGCACTAACAGGCCACAGGAAGCCATTACGTGTACTTCTTTATCGCTTATCCAGTTTTCAGCCCCACACTCTGACCCACAAGCTCCCAAATGAAATGGTTAACCACTTCATGGGTCTACAACTATCAAGAGTTGTAGATATTGTAATTTTTAGCAGGGGATCCCTGAGACTGGAAGGTTATTACAAGGGTTCCTTTGTATTCAAAAGATGGATAAAGTCTGGTCTAAGGTCTGGTGGATGTCCTACCATATAACAATGGAGGATGTACAATGGAAGCAGTTAGTACTTGATTATCTGATGGATCCATGTTAGTTTGTAGGCAAGGCCATTCCAATGTGGGCAATAGTTGCCATACACAGACACCACTAACAGGCCTCACTGACACAGGCAGCCATTACCGTACCTCTTTAGCACCTATCCAGTTTCATGCCCCACACTCTGTCCTACATGATCCCAGATGAACTGGTTAACCACTTCTTGGGTTGGACACAAGTAATAATGGAGGTGAGTCCATTTGTAAAGACTTTACTTTTCAATGTCAAGGGGGCTAACAACAGGACATACAGCATAGCTGCCAACTGTCTTGATTTTGCTGGGACAGTCATGGATTTTAAACAGCTATCCTGACATGACTTTGTCCCAATGACCACAAATGTGAGGAGCATTCTTCCCATTGACCATCGCACTAATGTATCATGTTTTGTAGATATTGATCTGTGATAGTATGTAGGGAGGGCCATTCCAATGTGGGAAACACTTGCCATACATGGGTACCACTCACAGGCCTTGTTGCCCGTTTTCACCTTCGTGTGTCCCCAATTCTATAGGGAGCCATTACCTGTACATCTTTAGCACTTATCAAGTTCCATGCCCCACACTCTGCCCCCCATGCTTGCCACATAAACTGGCTAACCACTTCTCAGATAGGCCACAAGTAATAATGGAGATGAGTGCCTTTGCAAAAACTTTACTTGCCAAGGTCAAGGTGGGCAATATCAGGGCATACGGCATAGTTGCCAACTGTCCCGATTTTGCTGGGACAGTCACAGATTTTAAGCAGCTGTCCCAACATGACCTTTTCCCTGGCTGCTTCCCGGAAATCAAGGCTAATCGCAGACAGTCAGTTATGACACTATGTAAGTTCAAAGCATCCAATTCCAGAATACACCATGAGGTTACATATCACCTTTTTATTGGTTAAACTGGATAGACTTGTGGACTATGTAACCTCAGACTCATAGGTTCCATCTTTAGCTTCTCACCTCCAAGATTGACTGCAGTCAGAACTTTTCCCACTCAGGTCCTCTGCTTGTCCTCTGCTTGTCCCTGTAACTTCTGACTGTGTTAGGACCTCTCTAGGTATTCCCCAGCCAGGGAATACCAGACACTGGAAGGCTACATCTTTTCAGGAAGGGCCTCACCAAGTCCCATGGGGGACCAACTACAGAGCTGAGCTCCTATATCCTTGAACTCCCCATCAGAACTCCTCCCACCCTGTAACTCACTCACTATGTATTTCCTAAGGGATGGCGCCACCTAGTGGCCAAACAGGTGATACACTAACACCCCCTTATAAGTGTAGACAAGGGAAATGGGATGTCTTTTCTGTGCCTATTGCAAACCTTATCAATTTCAATCAAAGGGATGAGGTGGGAGGAAAAGCTGCTACCTTGCCTAGGACCCCATTCTGCCGTAAAGTAGATGCAAATCCCCAACCGAATGACAACAGCAGGCCGTTCCTGCAAAGTGTGTGCCGGTAGGGCCACACCAAGTCCCATAGAGGGTCAACTACAGAGCTGAGTTCCTATATCCTTGCACTCCCCATCCAAACTCCTCCCACCCTGTAACTCACTCTCTATGTATTTCCTAAGGGATAGCACCACCTAGTGGCCAAACAGGAAATACATTAACACCCCCTTAAAAAATAGATAATAGAAATGGGATGTCTTTTCTGTGCCTATTGCAAACCTTATCAATTTCAATCAAAGGGATGAGGTGGGGGGCAAAGCTTCTACCGTGGCTAGGGCCCTATTCTGCCATAAAGTAGATGTAAACACCAACTGAATGACAACAGCAGGCCATTCCTGAAGAGTTTGTGCTGAAACGGCCACTTGTAGTCTACATGTGAGCAGGAACACTGTTAATAAACAGGGACAGAGCGTTGTCACCCTTTCACAGGAAGTGCCTGAGCAAAGACCTCCATGCCAGGATCTCCAAGGAATATTTTCATTAAAGCTGCAGATTTACAAATACTAAAATAGAACTTTGCAATGATATTTACATGTTGCAAGGGAAAAAGGAGGTCTCAGTGATTGGGTTTACATCTTCTTTGATCCGTCTCTGCTTTACATAAGTTAGTTCTGTTGGAAATTGATTCTTTTTTTTTTTTCTTCTCTTTGCCTACAGGTGTTAAGTAACAGTAACCAGCTGTTTCTAAAGTCTGTACGTCAGGAGGATGCTGGGCAGTACATATGCAAGGCCATCGTCCCGCGTATCGGCGTGGGAGAGCGAGAGGTGACGTTGTACGTCAATGGTGAGTTGCATCAATAACTGATGTCATCAATGGGTCTCTGTGCTCCTCTATGCAATGCAGGCAGATCATGGCTGGTGGGAGGGGCCTGTACAGAGCTTCCTGAACACATCACAGCAACCTGACTCAGTACTCCTCTTAAGAGCCCTTAGCCCTAATGCAAGCAGTGGGAGGGGTTATGCAAATATCAACATACCTTGATGGGTGGGTGTCAGCCTAGAGGAGTGGGCGTGCCCTAAGGAGGCTGTATTTACATAGGTAACGCCCACATGTGATGCGTGATTGAAAGTACTGAAATCCAATGAACGAAAGGGAAGGCCGGAGGTGGGATTTGCAAAGAACAAATAAGGGTCAGTTCGCGAACCAAAATTTTGGTAGTGTAATATCTCGGATCTCTTGCGTACAAGTTGTCTCTGGAAGCAACAGCAATTCGTCCCCTGACAACAGACCGAGTTACATCTGTCAGAACTCTGGTGTTTTGTGGCAGCAACGTCCAATCACAAAGTATCAAGAGTAAAAGGAGTCTGGCCATTGCTCCAATGATTATCGAGAGAAGACTTGCATCTGCTTCTAGAGACAGCTTAACCTGGGAGCAGAGGAACGTGCAGCTGGCTAGACTTTCTACCCGTAAGCACGTAAATCACTTTACCGCTGCCGCCGCCTCTGATACCTAACAAAATCACATCTCTCGCTGGAATTTATTAATCAATATATATTTCACTCACTCGCTGTTTAAAGGATTATGAATGGGTGAATAAAATCTATTTTATGGCGCCAATATTTTTTTATGACATTTTTCTTTTTATCCTCCATAATATATGAGCTCTCGTGACCGTACGGCGAATAAAGATATATGATGGCTCCGTTTCTTCATCTTTCCGAGGTGTTAGTGTTTAGCTGCATAACAAAGCGCCGGCGCGGGGATTAAAGGGGCATGCCGCGTTTTTCATCTATTTTCCATTATTTAGTAAATATATTATTATTGTAGCAGTAGTGGTCCGTCCTTTACCCTGCCCAGCCAGGCACGTGGTTTTCAGTCACTCCTCAGACATGTGGTGATCCTACATAATTCCTGTCCTAGGGGACAACGATCACTCATAGTATTGTATCTGTAGAGAATCAGCGCTATCATCCTAGGATAGGACTACAGACCCCCCCCCCCCCCCTCCACTGCTCTATAACAAAGCGGGAAGGTGTTTTGGAGTTGTTGGGAGCTCACAAGATTTCTGTCAGGATCAGCAGATATTCTTTCCACTTATCGAACAGACCAAAAGAGACTAAATGCGAGAAATTCATTGATAGGCTGTATATACACTTTGACAGTCCCTTCAATCTATAACCCCTCAGGCACACCTTTACACTAAGTAGTCGTTGGTCAATCTAAGGTAGGTTGTACAATAAGATCACAAGGTCTATGGCCAAGTTGAGAGTTGTAAGTAACTCCATTGACTGTACATTTGTTTATCTGGTATGGCCAGTGTAAGGTAGACCTTCACCTACTAATGAGAAATGTAAGTGGGTCCTTCTCCCAATGACCACAAATGCAAAGTGGACCTTCTCCTACTAAACAGCTATGTAAGAAGGTCCTTCTACAAATGACCACCAAAGTAAGGTGGACCTTTTCTTACTAAGCAACAAAGTAAGAGGGTCCTTCTCCTAATGACCCCAAATGTAAGGTGGACCTTCTTCTACTAACCAGCTATGTAAGAAGGTCCTTCTCCAAATGACCACCAAGGTAAGGTGGACCCTCTCACTAGGGGTTCCTTAAGCAATGAGCATTTTTTGGTTCTTTGGATATTTAAGCAATCATCTTTTAGGCTGTTTCTAAGGGGGGCATTCTTCCTACTGACCACTAGTAGTGTAAAAGGGCCTTCTCCAACTAACCACCATTGTAAGATGGACCTTCTCCCATTGACTGCAGGTGTAAGGTAGACCTTTTATCACATACCACTAATGTAAAGTGGACCTTCTCCTAATGACCACAAATGTAAGATGGACCTTGTCCTACTGACCACGAATGTAAGGTGAACCTTCTCTCAGTGACCACAAATGTATGGTGGCCCGTCTTCTCTACTGACCACTTATATAAGGCTTAAACAGAAAAGTCATTGCTACTACCCATACACCACATAGATAGCAGAGCTCCCAGGTGCTCGATCCAAAGTCGCTGGCTGAGTAGAGTAATGTAAAAAAAATGATCCACACTCCGGTTGTTGCTCTTAAAATCTCTTCATTTTATTGAATAGCCACAGTGAACAAACGCAGATTAAGTCAGTTGATGCATTTCAGCCTATAAGGCCTTAGTCATAACTGAGGCCTTATAGGCTGAAATGCGTCAACCTACTTAATCTGTGTTTGTTCACTGTGGCTATTCAATAAAATGAAGACATTTTAAGAGCAACAACCCGAGTGCGGATAATTTTTTCTACATTACTTATGTAAGGTGGCCAGTGACCACAAATGTAAGGTAGACTTTCTCCTAATACCCACCAATATAAGAGGGTCCTTCTCCCAATGACCACCAAAGTAAGGTGGACCTTCTCCTATTGACCAGCTATCTAAAGGTGTCCTTCTCCCAATGAACACCAGAGTAAGTCATACCTCCTACTGACCATCAATGTAAGAAGTTCCTTCTCCAAATGAGCGCCAAAGTAAGGTGGACCTTCTCCTATTGACCAGCTATCTAAAGGTGTCCTTCTCCCAATGAACACCAGAGTAAGTCATACCTCCTACTGACCATCAATGTAAGAAGTTCCTTCTCCAAATGAGCGCCAAAGTAAGGTGAACCTTCTCCTACTGACCAGCAATGTAAGAAGGTCCTACTCCAAACGAGCACCAAAGTAAGGTGGACCTCCTCCTGCTGACCACCAAAGTAAGAGAGCCCTTCTTCCATTGACCACCAATGTAAGGTGGACTTTTATTAAGTGTACAGACGTCTCTCTGGTCTGGCCACCATGACTGAACTGAGTCGGTAACCTCCTCATGTGCTTAAAAAAGTCAGAAAGAGGAAACATTTTTTTAAAATATACTCAATAATCTAAAATGTCCTTCTATACGGTGACAGTTAACATACTTCAGTCTTGATGCAACGCATTAATCGTGCTGGCAAGACGAGTCCCAAAGTTGTCTGTTAATTTTTTTGGTGCCCAATTCCCCCTTCGGTGACCTCTCCAGAGAGCCTGTTTACTAGCATCCTTCGACGCGACCAAAAATATATCCGGCTAATGCACACTCTTCACTTCTAACTGGCACGGGCAAATTATCCGCAGCCATAAAACGAGCAGATTGCGCGATAAAACAAAGAAAGGCATAAAACAAACAACGCATATTATGGATAATGTGGTAGAAAATGTGGACGGACCGCATTAATTCCTCCTGATGAGATAATGGGCAGAAAATGCAGCGGTAATCTGTCTCACAAAGACACGACTGTCTGTCTAGGGGACGAGCGTAAAGAGGCCCTTTCATCAGATGAATGGCTCCAAAATAGAACGTCTAAATTCATGAACTAGAGCAAAACTTTCAGCTATTTTCTTTGTGCATTCAGAAAAAGAACATTAAAAAAAAAAAAAAAAACCTTAAAGGTATAATCTGGTTCTAATTTGCCTTCCCCACCTCATCCCTGATGCAAGCAGTGGGAGGAGTTATGCAAATATCAAAATGCCTTGATAGGTGTAGGAGTGGGTGTTCCTTGGCAGGCTGTATTTGCATACAAGCCACGCCTACATGTGCAGCTGAGCCTCCACGATCGAAAAATAACGACTTTCTGCTTAGTAGTGCTGCGCACTGGTTATGCCAAATGGGTTATCACCGAAACAAGCGGTCTTTTTACTTTTGTAGAGATTTCCATCACTTCCTGTTGCATTTTGCAGCACAGGAAGTGTTGTAAAATCTCCCCAACCAGAAACTGTTTTAACTCATCCCTACTTTATCTGATGCCATACAGACATTTGTATGGTCACACCAAGGAGTCACTGTCTCTCTTTCTCCCGGTCATCTTGCAGGTCCCCCGATGATCACCAGCGAGGGGTTGCAGTACGCAGTACGCGGCGGGGTTGGAAAAGTCGAATGCTTCATTGGAAGCACGCCACCTCCAGACCGCATTGTAAGTAATTCTGGTTTATTAAGACTTGCTGGGGTTTTTTTTTTTTTCCTCCAGGCTCCGCACATATAATGTAGACTATTCCTATCACAAAGTGCCTGCAGCTTCTCATGTGAGCAACCATATTGTCACCTGTATTAATATTAGTGAGAATGCGCCTTACGGTGGACCTTGGAGGAAAAAATGCTGTTTTGTTCCAGAAAACTATTTTAAATTGATTGAAACAATGTTGGCTGTGTTATATCAAGAGCCTGACCCTGCCCACTCAATGCGTTGCTCCCAGCGCGGCATTCACAAAGTGCTGTTTCTGTGTGTCTGTAGCCCGCCTATACAACAGATGTTATGGAAGAACATGACTGCAGTCTTAGCATGACAACTACAGAATACAATCTGCACAGGCAAAGCAGGCTTTATGTGGCATATCTGGAGTATGGGCCGCTGTGCCTGGGCAAATGTGGTCCATACAAACCCACACAAGTGTGAAACTAGGCTAAAATACCAATACCATACATTATAACTTTAATCTAGTTTTGTTCAGTATACATTGTTTCCGCTCTTATATCCCTGATAAAAAAAGAGTAAGTTCTGGTCCCTGAAACACAACATGACACCTACAGAATACAATTTGCACAGGCAAAGCAGTCTTTATGTGGCATATCTGGAGTATGGGCTGCTGTGCCTGGGCAAATGCATACACACAGGCCTGCACAAGTGTGAACCTAGACTAAAATACCATTACCATAGATTGTAACTTGAATCCAATCTATATACATTGTTTCCACTCTAATAGCCCTGATGAAGGGGGTGAGTTCTGGTCCTTGAAACACTGTGGCTTTTTTATATAGCCTGCTACTTGATCTTACACGTAGAACTGACCCCCACACTGCCTTTTATGCTAACCCTAGACTCTTTTTACTGTCCAGTATTATTTCAGTCACTGCCCCGTACTTAAGCCCTGATGAGGGGGGAGGTGAGTCCCTGAAACATGTTGCCTATACCTTCTGATTTTTTTTAGCAAGATGTGTTGCCTGTACTTTCTGATTTTTTTTTAAGCAAGACTAATAAATCTATATTAGGCTCACTGCTAACTTGTGATGCTCTCATCCTTTGCATCTGTGCAATATTATTTTAATCACTACTAGTACAGAAGGGGGAGGTGAGTCCCCGAAACGTGTTGCCTGTACCTTCTGATTTTTTTAGCAAGACTCATAAATCTATAATGGGCTTACTGTTAAATTGTAATGCTCTCATTCTTTGCATCTGTCCAGTATAGCTTCAATCACTGCCAGTACTCAAGCCCTGATGAAGGGGAAGACCACTCAATAAAACACGTTTGTCATACCTTCTGATTTTTTCCTAGAAAGACTAATAAATCTATAATGGGCTTACTGTTAACTTGTGATGCTCTCATCCTATGCATCTGTCCAGTCCTCAATCACCTCCATTACTCAAACCCCGATGAAGGGGGAGGTGAGTCCCTGAAACGTGTTGCCTGTACCTTCTGATTTTTTTAGCAAGATGTGTTCCCTGTACCTTCTGATTTTTCCTGGCAAGACTAATAAATCTATAATGGGCTTACTGTTAACTTGTGATGCTCTCATCCTCTGCATCTGTCCAGTATCACCTCCAGTACTTAGGCCCTGAGGAAGGGGTAGACAGGTCCCCGAGACTCATTGGTCGTACCTTCTGATTTTTTTTTTAGGAAGACTAATGAATCTATAATGGACTTACTGTTAACTTGTGATGCTCTCATCCTCTGCATCTGTCCAGTATTACTTCAATCACTGCCAGTACTCAAGCCCTGATGAAGGGGGAGGGGAGTCCCCAAAACTCATTGGTCGCATCATCTGATTTTTTTAGCAAGTCTAATAAACATACAATGAGCTTACTGTTAACTTGTGATGCTCTCATCCTTTGCATCTGTCTAGTATTACTTCAGTCACCTCCAGTACTCCAGAAACGTGTTGCCTGTACCACCTAAATTTTTTTTTAGCAAGACACATTGCCTGTATTTTATGTTTTTTTTTTTTTTTTTTTTTTTACAAGACTAATAAATCTATAGTGGACTTACTGTTAACTTGTGATGCTCTCATCCTTTGCATATGTCCAGTTTTACTTTAATCACAGCCAGTACTCAAGCCCTGATGAAGGGGTAGGAGAGTTCCCGAAACACGTTGGTCACACCTGATTTTCTTTTTTAGCAAGGCTAATAAATCTATAATGGACTTACTGTTAACTTGTGATGCTCTCATCCTTTGCATATGTCCAGTTTTACTTTAATCACAGCCAGTACTCAAGCCCTGATGAAGGGGGAGGCGAGTCCCTGAAACCCATTGGTCGCACTTTCAGATTTTTTTTGCAAGACTAATAAATCTATAATAGACTTACTGTTAACTTGTGATGCTCTCATCCTTTCCATCTGCTTGATCTTATACTGGAATAAATTTAAACCTGGACTAATAACTGGTGTGGCGCTTCAATCTCAGATCCATTTAGCTAAAAAAAAAACCTGGAAGAGCATCTAAGCTCCACGTTCTACCCAAAAGAAAAATGAGGTTTGGTTTTGGGTTCCATCTTAAGAACTCTGCTGTAAAGTCGAGAAAATAAGCAGTGATTTTGCTGAGGGGGACCAATTGAGTGACTAAATTCTGCTAAATGAGGGCAACCCCTTTAAATATCGGCCATCAATAGCAGTTCTGGCCCACCTGACCTGGACGGCTTTATCGGCCGCCGTGCTTCCAATAAAACTCAGACCACCCCATGAGAAAAACAATATTCCGAGAAGCCGACGTTACCGTTTTTTTTTTTTTTTTCAGCCACTCTGATGAATGATTATTTCAATAATCACCCATTGCTGAGGAGACAATAGCTCTTCATAATCACTGACACACCAACGGCGTTAACCAGTTAGCACAGCGACAGTGCCCCCTGCTGGTCACTGCTGTCATTACCACCCTCTGGTGTCAGCTGTGTGAGAAATGGCGCTGTCGCCATCTGACTGCAGATGAGGTTGGGAGTTTGATGGAAGAGGTGGCATAACCACTTATAAGGAGCCGGTAGATGATATGTGAGTAATTTGGAAACCCAGAGGCCAGGCCAAAATGAAATCTGAAGACCAAGTTCCTTACTCAGTGGATATATATATATATATATATATATATATATCCTTATTCTACGCTAATTAAAGTGGAGATTTGTGCGGCATCCACAGCTGCTTCTCCGTGGAGTCCCGGGGGAGACAAGTTCTCTAAACAGCATCCACTGCGGCTGAAATCATTTTATCACAGCTTACAGAATGAAGTGTTTAGCAGAGGAAGCGACTGAGGAGAATTGATTATGGGCTTTTCAGAGATGTTAACTCTAGCCACTCCTCGCTGGCTCTGCCTAGACTTTGGAGTTAAAGGGACCCACCAGCCAAAAAAGTAAAAAAATAGGACCATGAAAAGTGTACAGAAGGCATCTAGCTGCTCAGTGTTTAGGTGTAATGTACAAGGGCACCACGCTTCCACAAATGCCCTCTGGGGTACTGGGAATAGTTTATCGTGCTTGGGTCTGTTCCCAGTCTCATATATAACGATGTTATCCATCCATCAGGACCAAAGAGGGTTTAAGATTGTTCCCAGTCTCAACCATCACAATTTTATCCATCCTTGAATACCAAAGAGGGTTTAAGGTTTATTCCCAATTCCACCAATACAATATTATCCATTCTTAAGGACCAAAGGGGTTTTAGGATCTCTTCCCAATCTCAACCATCACAATTTTATCCATTCTTGAGGACCAAAGGGGGTTTAACATCTTTCCCAATCTCATCCATCACAATTGTATCCATCCTTGAGGACCAAAAAGGGTTTAAGATCTGTTCCCGATCTTAACCATCAGAATTGTATCCATTCTTGAGGACCAAAGGGGTTTTAAGATCTCTTCCCAATCTCAACCATCACAATTTTATCCATTCTTGAGGACCAAAGAGGGTTTAAGATTTGTTCCCAATTTCAACCATCACGATTTTACCCATTTACAAGGACCAAAGAGGGTTTACGATCTGTTCCCAATCTCAACCAATACAATTTTATCCATTTTTGAGGACCAAAGGGGTTTTAACATTTCTTTCCAATCTCAACCATCACAATTTAATCCATTCTTGAGGACCAAAGGAGGTTTAAGATCTGTTTCCAATCTCAACCATCACAATTTTATCCACCCATGAGGACTGAAGAGGGTTTGAGAGCTGTTCCCAATCCCAACCATCACAATTGTATCCATCCTTGAGGACCAAAGAGGGTTTAAGAGCTATTCCGTTCCCAATATCAACCATCACAATTTTATCCATCCATGAGTACCAAAGAGGGTTTAAGATCTGTTCCCAATCTCAACCATAACAACTTTATCCATCCTTGAGGACCAAATTGGGTTTAAGATCCTCCAGTATCTGCCCAATTTGTGTGCTATCCTCTTTCTGCCCCCATGCTTTGTTTGCTGTCTACCTCAAATCCCTGTTTCCAAAGCCTTCCCATCCAGGCCCTCTGCCCCCAACCATGCCTCCCTAATTTTCTATTTGACCTAAAGCCAGCTGTTGGTCTATCTGTCCCCAATCTTTACACTTATTATTTGGTGACAAATATTGCCTCAATCTCCCATCTTCATGAGACCCACTATCTACCACTTAGGGCTACACCATTCGAGAGCATCTGCAGGGCGTCCCACATTCTACAGGCCTCATCTACCTGATATGTTCCTCAGTAATATTTACTAAGAAACCCCCTATACGATCTTTTATATCTGATAGATTCCCACCCTGTCTCTTTGTCTTTATTGCCTTGGCTCCCTCCCTCATCCCGCCCTACGTCCTTGAACCCTATTTTGACCCATACACTCCAGCTATGGGACTTGATATCGTCCCACTTACACCTGCTATGTCTACTACACTGTCCATTGTTTCCACCTGGATTGGAGAAACCAGTGCAGATCCTTTGGTAGTCTGAGTATGAATTTGTGGATGTCCATTCCCTTCTTACCCCTACTAGGATATTGACCTTTGAAATGCTCAGATCTTCTCATGGGATTCCATTGCAAGAACATTACTAATATCTACAGCTCCATGACTTTATTTTTTTATCTCCTGCGGTCTCAACCTTCCCCATACAGACTAACGCCATTCAAGAGCATCTGCAGGGTGTACCCACATTCTACAGGCCTTATCTCCCTGATATATTCCTCGGTATTATCTACTAAGAAACCCCCTATACCATCTTTTCACCAGCAATGGGAAGTAGAATTGGGGGTGATGTTGGCTCCGGAAAACTGGCAGATCAATGATATTTTTGTTTTTCATATATTTTTGGATAAGTGTTTCATTCACGTGCTCTGTTACTATAATGGCACTTGTTACTGTTCCACTGTGTAATTATTTTACTCCAAATTTCACCCGCTTTTTTTTTTTTTGTGCAATCTGTGTGCCTACTGTATGCTTATTGGCTCTGTTTATTCTGACCAATGACAATAAAGCCTTTTGTAAAAGAAAAAAATATATTTTCTGAATTTTAGGCCTGGGCGTGGCCAGAGCGGACCATGGAAGCGGGAACAGTGGACAGGTATACGGTAGAAAGGGCCAAAACGGAAAGCGGCGTGCGCTCCACCCTGACCATCAATAACGTCATAGAGTCAGACTTCCAGACCACATACAACTGCACAGCGTGGAACAGCTTTGGTTCAGAAACTGCCAATATTAAACTAGTAGAGGAAGGTAAGGAACTGGAAATCTTGACTGTACTCCCACATACTATGAAGTGCATCTGTGGCCAGGCTATGGATATTCAAGTAATTCCATATTCTTAAAGCGGAACTTCAAAAGGGGAAATTCTGTTTGTTTGCACCCCCCTCTTTAACCTATTGGTAGATTTTGGAGTGGTGGGGGAGCGTATACCTGGTTTTGACAAGTATCCGCTCCCACTTCCGATGAGATCAAAACATCACAGGTCACAGAAGAATGAAGGACCATCCAGTGGGAAGCCAGCTGGGAAGCCGCAAGGCTTTACTGCAAGTTTCCCTTAGTTAAGAAGGCGGCGCCTGGGCCCAAACCCGATTGCAGAATCTGCTCGGGTGAGTACAGCGCTGGATCCCTGGTCAGGTAGGTGTACTGTATTTGTAGCTGCTGACTTTAAATTTGTTAGGGGGAGACTGTAGCTCCTCTTTAACAATCAGTAAGTGAGCTTTTAAACAAGCCCTCGATGATCTCTGTAGATCTCTGTAGGTGCTGCAGAGAAATTGATCCTCAACATTTATAAGAGGTGCATAAAAGGTTTTTAAGTCAGGTTTCTCAGCACTCTTCTGCTTCTTTCTCCCAAAATGCATGCTCCATGTTTACTAAGCTGCAGGCTCCTATGTCCATACTTTGCAGGGGCACCAGGGGGAGCTGAGATGCTCAGTCACTTCCAGAAAGAATAGCAGGTGGAGCTAAGCCTTTGAATCACTGATGAGAGGGGGGAGCACGGTGAGTAGTGCTGCTGACTTCATACTGGGAAGGGGAAGCACTCCTGCTGGGAGTGGGGGGGGGGGGCAGGGGGACCTGAGCTGCTC
Source organism: Lithobates septentrionalis (assembly GCA_037952835.1). Taxonomy (NCBI): domain Eukaryota; kingdom Metazoa; phylum Chordata; class Amphibia; order Anura; family Ranidae; genus Lithobates; species Lithobates septentrionalis. Next base: position 719,167 of record JBBDGP010001318.1, on the reverse strand, counting down.
AGTCCCTGTTGGAAGGGTTTAGCATGGGTAAACTAGGAAAGGAAGCACAAGGCGCCACTCTAAGTGCAGTAAGTTATGCAATTTTAATAAGCAAATGGTGCATATGTACTCACAAGAGTAGGTTAAAAACAAGAATGTCGAAAATGTGGGAACAGCCGTGCGGGAGGGAGTCCATCCGTGGCAGAACGCTGGTAAAGTAGAGCGGGTTGCGCCGGTGGTAGCCGATGTTTCCTGGGCCTCGAGCACGCAGGATGCCGGGGGATGGCGTCACTGACGGTGGGTCAGTAGGCAGGCGTTTGCGGAGGTCAGGCCTGAAGAAGGATCGCATGCTCCACAAATGCGTCGCCTGCCTACTGACCCACCGTCCCACCGGAAGTGACATCATCCCCTGGCATCCTGTGTGCTCGAGGTCCAGGAAACGTCGGGTACCACCGGTGCAACCCGCTTCACTTCACCTGCGTTCTGCCACGGATGGACTCCCTCCCGCACGCCTGTTCCCACATTTCTGACATGCTTGTTTTTAACCTACTCTTGTGAGTACATATGCACCATTTGCTTATTAAAATTGCATAACTTACCGCACTTAGAGTGGCGCCTTGTGCTTCCTTTCCCAGCCTTTTCCAGAGTTTGCTTCTCATTTCCACTGGGCTGCCTTCAAGTGCCATACTACTGACTTTTATGGATTTTATACAGTCATTTATTTGCAATTTTTTTTCCATTAGTCCCCTTCATTTTAGGTGTGTAATAATCACACCACATTTCTTGAGTTATTTCCTGGTTTCTGCCCTAGGCAAATTATGTCATGCATCCCAGGAGCCTTCAGGTGGTCCTCAGTTTTTTTCCACTGTAAACTATGTGGTCTGCAGCTTGGTTGACCACTGGAAACTGTGTGGTCCATAGCTTTGTTGTCCACTGGAAATTTGGAACCCCACCAAGGTAGATGCAAGGGCCAACTTTTTCTTTATAAGCATGGGTAAACTAAGTTACTGATTGGAAGTGGCAGAAGGGGGAGCTGAGCTGCTGAGAGAACTACCTGCACAAATTTGGTGCTTCTGCTGTGAATTTTGAGAATGAATTGCACCATAGTGTCCGCTCGCACGTGTGTCCATAATCTGGGTCCAGGTTAACTACAAGGTGGTCAGCATCATCAAACACGACTGTACACCTAACACAGCTTTCTTTGTCCTTTATTCCAGAAGTTGTCCCGGTGGGAACCATTGTCGCAGCGATCATTGGGTTAGGCATCCTGGTCATCATCTTCTTTGGCTTCTTCATTTTCTTCCTGTACAGACGTCGTAAAGGCAGTAAGTACCAACACAAAGGGCGGCTGACAAATGCATGAGCAACTTGCCGGCTTCCCCAGAGGAGCCAATTAGGAGGCTATGTCATATCTTGTGATAAGCGATAGATGCAATGGCTGCACAAGCTCTCTGCTGGTAAACACTTCTTCATGAAAAGGCAAGACACTTACATACCTCCCATCTTCAATGTAGCACAATGATGTGCAAATAGTTCCAGCTAATGCAGAAAAAGTCTTGGATGGAATTCAAGGTGGTTAATATATGTGATTAATTGGCTGGGGCCTTTCCAGTTTCCAGATCCTGAGAGATGAAAGTATTGATCAATGAAGAGTGAAGGATCTCCTGACTTGTGTACGTCATGGAGTATGCGGAACCCCCCGTGGTGCCAAGATTCAAGTGATTTGTCAAAATTAGGGGAACCAATGTTGGTTATGTCTAGTCTGGTAACAGATAAAGAGTGTGTGCTCTGTTATTGGGTCAGAGGGAGTTACGTTGTCCCAATCTTTACCTAATATTTTCTAGAGCCGTGGAAAAAGGACATATCAACAGTGTTCTTGTTGAGTAAGATGATGATTATCATTACTGCAACATCAATGATGACTAGACATGTGCAATTTGTTTAATTGCAAATCAATCCAGGGGAAATTGGATGTATCCTCCGATATTCCGAATCACAATGGTAACGAATTTCAATGAATCCGAAAAAAATTATAATGAAACAACGGTAATTATACGTATTCAAATTTGAAAATTTATTTAAATTAAAAAATTAAGTCCAGTTCGAAAATTTGTTCATAATTATTAACTTAAAGTGGTATTCCGGCCGAAATTATACTTTTTAAATAAAAATACCCCTATAATACACAAGCTTAATGTATTCTAGTAAAGTTAGTCTGTAAACTAAGGTCTGTTTTGTTAGTTTATAGCAGTAGTTTGTTATTTTATAAACTTACAGCAGGCCGTGGCCATCTTAAGTGTGGGCATCAGAAGCCAGACTGTATTTCTTCCTGGATCTCGCACATGCTCAGTGCAGCACAAGCAGTGTAATAGGTTTCAGGTCAGGTTTCCATAGCAACAGCAGTGTCAGAGGAAGTTGCCGCCCCTTCCCAGAAGGCATTGCAAACAGGAAATGATGCGATGGGCCGCGGCCAGGGAGGAGGAAGGGAAAAATGAATACAGCAGATATACAGTAAGTGCTGAGAAAAAAAAATTAAACATATCCAATTCATTTAGAGTGCACAGTTTAGTGAGGGATGCTGAAGAGTTGTAAAAGTGGGTGGAACTCCACTTTAAAGAACGAATCTGAAGCGTATTGTTCCGTCGTGGACGTCTCTAATGGCAGCATCTCCGTGCTGGATTGGATCATGTAAATTAAAAGTCTATAAAACCAATCAGAAAAGGGTTTCTATAGTCTTGACAGGGGTCTCCAAACTTTTCAGTACGAGGGCCAGATCATATATTCTACAAATATTCGCAAGTCGAAACGTGATGTGATTCAAAACAAAAGATAAAGACCTTCAGGAGGACAAAGCAGTCCCACCTTACATCAGTGTTTCCATCAGAACTCCCCCACCCCCCCAAAAAAAATCAGGATCCCCATCAGGGCTCACCTTACATTAGGGCCCCCAGAAGAGCCCCTTTTACATAGAGTTTGCCTAAGGGGCCACCTTTCGATAGATTCCCCATCATTAGAGCCGCTCTTACATGAGGGTCCTCATCAGAGCCCCCTTACATCATGTCCCCATCAGAGGAGAAACCTGACCCTAGCTGCGTGTAGGCTGGTGCAGTCTGTTCTCTTCACTGCAGGTTGCGCTCAAACATAGTGGAGAAAGTTGGGGGAACTTGGTTCCTCTATAATTTCCTCGGTCACAAGGGGGGCTGCTGTTCGATTAGATGTGGGCACTTCATGTGACTCTGGTGGCCATCATGGGTCAGACAGTCTATTTTAATACTCTGGTTCCTTTATGTGAGTGGCTAACATACAGGGACAGTTCTTAGAGACTGGGAAAGGTTCTAGAGAAGTAGGGACATGTGCAGGGACTACGTCTACGTCTTCTGGGAAGCCTTCCCTTTTGGATGTGGACAGGCCAGGCCGCATTCTGCTCCTCCATGGCAGCTGCTGTCGGCGGCTTCTATTCTTTAAACCGCTGTTCCATTGCTATTGCCAAAGTCGGACTCTGTGTGTTCTCTGCCTACCAAACAATGCTGCACCTAGCCCACATGTGGGCCAGATGCAATCCTGTAGTAGGCCTGGATTTGGCCCTCAGGCGTAGGGTTGCCACCTGTCCAGGATTCACCCGGCCAGTTCGGGTTTTGAATGATGTGTCCGGGTTTCAGTCCACCTGAAACCCGGACACATTATTCAGACCAGGCTGTGGCTCCCCAATTAACCAAGATAGTCATACACAAATCTATTGCCGCAGCGGGCGGCTATTTGAGGTCAGGTTTGGCATCACTGAAGGGTGGGGTGATGATGTCAGCAAGTGCAATTTGGCCACACCCACTGGCGCACTCTGTGTGCTACATTACTACTCCCCTTGGGGCACCCAAATGTGTCCCAGGTCTTTTATAATCCTATAGTGTTTACTAAAAATAAAAAATAAAAAAAAAATTGCCCTGTGCCGCAAAAGTGTTCGGGTTTGGCTTCAAGAAAAGGTGGCAACCCTACTCAGGCGTAGTTTGGAGACCCCTGGTCTTGAGAATGGTAATCTGAATTCTGATGGGTTACCTCCAATATTACACCATCATTGGTCCATGCATTGGCTCACTGGATGAGTCTAGTGGAACTCCATCCAAGATGTAAATTTTCCAACTCAATGGATTATTCTTACCACCAACAAGCATCCTCAAATATCTATTTAACGGAAGACTTTAAGCTGATCTCTGGGCATTAAGTTCAATTGCTGAATTGGTTCATAACTTTTTGTAAGTTTCCACATTAATTCAATAATGAATCCCATTGTCCCACCAGGTCGTAAGGACGTGACACTGAGAAAACTCGATATCAAGGTGGAGACAGTAAATCGGGAACCTTTAACCATGCACCCAGACAGAGAGGAGGACACGTCAAGCGTTTCCACCGCAACAAGGGTCATGAAGGCCATCTATTCAGTGAGTAGACTTTGCTTGACACCCCAGAACACGATAGCGGACATCACATGAAGTGTGAAGGTTATAATCCCACATTTATGACAGATCTTTCAAGTTCCTCAGAAATATTTTGATGTGTTTTTTAGAGTGAAGAACGTGAGGAACCATTCTTGTCTCTGCCCACCATACTCAACGTTGGCACAAAAGTTGCTTTTAGTCCATCCAACGTCATAAGTGCAAACAGAGGAGGCCAAATTCTGTACATTGTTCATATTCAGTTTCACCTTCACTGTTATGGTGAAGTTAGCAAGTCAGTCCTCTCCTTCTTGGGCCAATCACATTCTAAAGACATTAATGGCCACGTTTTCTTTTAACCTCTTCAGCCCCGGAAGGTTTACCCCCCCTTCATGACCAGGCCATTTTTTTAGCGAGACGGCACTGCGTTACTTTAACTGACAATTGCGCGGTCGTGCGATGCTGTACCCAATTAAAATTTGATGTCTTTTTTTCCCACAATTGGAGCTTTCTTTTGGTGGTATTTGATCACCTCTGCAGTTTTTATTTTTTGCGCTATAATCAAAAAAAGAGCAATAATTTTGAAAAAACCCAAAAAACAATACTTTACTTTATGCTATAAAACATACCCAATAAAAAAATGTAAAAAATCTAATTTCTTCATAAATTTAGGTCAATATGTCTTCTGCTACGTGTTTTTGGTGAAAAAAAAAAAAAAAATCCCAATAAGCGTAAATTAATTTGCGGAAAAGTTATAGCGTCTACAAACAATGGGATATATTTATTACAATTTTTTTTGTGCTATAAACAAAAAAAAGAGCAACAATTTTGAAAAAAAAAACAATACTTTACATTATGCTATAAAACATACCCAATAAAAAAATGTAAAAAATCTAATTTCTTCATAAATTTAGGTCAATATGTCTTCTGCTACGTGTTTTTGGTGAAAAAAAAAAATCCCAATAAGCGTAAATTAATTTGCGGAAAAGTTATAGCGTCTACAAACAATGGGATATATTTATTACAATTTTTTTTGTGCTATAAACAAAAAAAAGAGCAACAATTTTGAAAAAAAAAACAATACTTTACATTATGCTATAAAACATACCCAATAAAAAAATGTAAAAAATCTAATTTCTTCATAAATTTAGGTCAATATGTCTTCTGCTACATGTTTTTGGTAAAAAAAAAAAAAAAAAATCCCAATAAGCGTATATTCATTTGCGGAAAAGTTATAGTCTACTAACGATGGGATATATTTATTAATTTTTTTTTATTTTTTGCACTATAAACAAAAAAAGAGCAACAATTTAAAAAAAAAAAAAAATACTTTATGCCATAAAACATACTCAATAAAAAAATGAAAAAGTCAAATTTCTTCATAAATTTAGGCCAATATGTCTTCTGCTACATGTTTTTGGTAAAATAAAAAAATAAAAAATCCCAATAAGCGTATATTAATTTGCGGAAAAGTTATAGCGTCTACAAACAATGGGATATATTTATTACAATTTTTTTTGTGCTATAAACAAAAAAAAGAGCAACAATTTTGAAAAAAAAAACAATACTTTACATTGTGCTATAAAACATACCCAATAAAAAAATGTAAAAAATCTAATTTCTTCATAAATTTGGGTCAATATGTCTTCTGCTACATGTTTTTGGTAAAGAAAAAAAAAAAATCCCAATAAGCGTATATTAATTTGCGGAAATGTTATAGTCTACTAACGATGGGATATATTTATTAAATTTTTTTTATTTTTTGCACTATAAACAAAAAAAGAGCAACAATTTAAAAAAAAAAAAAATACTTTATGCCATAAAACATACTCAATAAAAAAAAGAAAAAGTCAAATTTCTTCATAAATTTAGGCCAATATGTCTTCTGCTACATGTTTTTGGTAAAATAAAAAAATAAAAAATCCCAATAAGCGTATATTAATTTGCGGAAAAGTTATAGCGTCTACAAACGATGGGATATATTTATTGCTTTTTTTTTTAATTATTATTTTTTACTAGTAATGGCGGCGATCAGCGATTTTTTTTTTATTTTTATTTTGGACAAATCTGACACTAAGTGACACTTTTTGGGGACCAGTGACACCAATACAGTGATCAGTGCTATAAAAATATGCACTCTCACTGTACTAATGACCCATCATTTGTAGACGCTATAACTTTTCCGCAAATGAATTTACGCTTATTGGGACTTTTTTTTTTTTTTACCAAAAACATGTAGCAGAAGACATATTGGCCTAAATTCATGAAGAAATTTGATTTTTTAATTTTTTTTATTGGGTATGTTTTAGAGCATAAAGTAAAGTATTGTTTTTTTTTTTTTTCAAAATTGTTGCTCTTTTTTGTTTATAGCGCAAAGAATAAAAACCGCAGAGGTAATCAAATACCAGGGAAGGGGTTAACATCAGGGGCGATCAAAGGGTTAAATGTGTTCCCTAGGGAGTGATTTCTAACTGTGTAGGGGAGGTGCTTTGACTGGGGGAAGGCAGAGATCCATGTTCCCGCTTAGCAGAAACACAAGATCTCCATCTCCCCCCCCCCTCTTCACAGACCGGCAGTCTGCCTTGTTTACATAGGCAGACCGCCGTTCTGCCTCTCCTGAGAACGATTGCGGGGTGTCGGCGAAACATCGGGGTCTGCCAGACCCGCTGATTGGCTCCCGCTGTGTCCAATCACAGTTGACGCCGGAGATGTGTGTGCATGCCCCAGACCCAGTGCACAAAATCACATATAGGCGCAGGAGGGCCGCAGTATATCTGCATGGGGTAGTCCAGAAGGAGTTAAATCTAGCTTATTAAATAAAAAAAAAAAAAAATTATTTCTGTTGTTCAAAACTTAATTTGAAGCTAAATTCAGATATTAAAAAAAAAAAAAAAAAATTTGATGCAATTATAAAATTTATTTTAACCACTTGATGAAACTTAATTTAAAAGGTAAATTCAGATATTAAAAAAAATAAAAAATTTGATGCAATTATAAAATTTATTTTAACGACTTGAAGAGCTCAAGTTGTTAAAATAAATTTTATAATTGCATCAATTTTTTTTTTTTAATATCTGAATTTAGCTTTAAATTAAGTTTCAAACAACAAGGCCTCACCCCTTTTATGACCAGGCCATTTTATTTTGCTATTTACCCCTGCGCAAACTTTAACTGGTGGTTGCAAAACTGTTACCCAAATTAAGTTTTATATAATCTTTTCCCACAAATAGAGTTTTCTTTTGGTGGTATTTGATCACCTCTGCATTTTTTATTGTTTTGCGATATAAACGAAAAAGGACCAACAATTTTGAAAAAAAAAAAAAATTTTTATTTTTTTTTACTTCCTGCTATAAAACAAATCCAATAAAAAAAAGAAAGAAAGAAATAAAAAATCTAATTTATTCATAAATTTAGGCCAAAATGTATTCTGCGAAAAAAAAAAAAATCCCAATAAGCGTATATTGATTGGTTTGCGTGAACGTTATAGCGTCTGCAAACTATGGTATACAGTATATATTAGAATTTTTATTTTATTTTTTTATATTACTAATGGCATCGATCAGCGACTTATAATGGGACTGTGATAGTGCGGCGGTAAATCTGACACTAACTGATGCCTGGGGGAGGGACTGACTAACTGCCACTGACATCACTAGTGACACTAATACAATGATCAGTGACAATAATATACACTGTCACTGTACTGATGACACTGGCTGGAAAAGGGTTAAACATCTGGGGGCGATCAAAGGGAGAAAAAGAAGCGGCGCATCGCTGCTGTCTATAGAGAGCTCTGTATTGTTTACCTCTTTTTTTCATTCGCTGAGCCGATCAACGCGTTTCGGCCATTAATCATTGGCTGGGACACGCTGAGCGGCTTGTGCTGCAGCGAATGGCAGCACAGCCGGGGCGTCAGCTGTTCCATCCAGCAACAATAGATTCCCCAGCGGCCAGCAACAAAGACCCCTCCCTCCACAGTAGACGCCTCCCAGTAATGATTGACCCCCCTGCAAGATAAGACCCACCCCAGCAACAGTAGATCCCCCACCAGCAACAGTAGGCCTCCCCAGCAACAATAGACCCCCCCTGCAATAATCCCAACCAGCAACAATAGATTTTCCAGCAGCCAGCAACAAAGACCCCTCCCTCAACAGTAGATGCCCCCCAGCAATGATTGACCCCCTTGCAACATAAGACCCACCCCAGCAACAATAGATCTCCCACCAGCAACAATAGGCCTCCCCAGCAGCAATAGACCCCCCCTGCAATAATAGATCCCGTCCAGCAACAATAGGTTCCTCAGTGGTCAGCATCAATAGACACCTCCCTCAACAGTAGTCACCCCTTGACCCCGCCCCCTACCCACCCCCGAGCACCATTTCTTGGGTCCACCCCTTCCCAATACCGCTTCTTTTAGAGAAGACAGAATCAAGTATCATTTTGTGGTGCTTTTGTATGGAATTCCCCAGTGGCCAGCATTTAGTAGACAGTAGATCCTTCCAAGCAATGATTGACCTTCCAGCAGCATAAGACTCACCCCTGGCAACAATAGATCCCCCACCAGCAACAATAGACCTCCCCAGAAACAATAGACCCCCCTGCAAAAATAGATCCCATCCAGCAACAATAGATTCCCCAGCAGCCAGCATTAATAGACCCTCCAGCAGCCAGCAACATAGACCCCTCCCTCCACAGTAGATCCCTCCCAGCAACAATTGACCCCCCCCCAGCAACATAAGACTCACCCCAGCATTAATAGATCCCCCCCTGCAAAAATAGATCCCATCCAGCAACAATAGATTCCCCAGCGGCCAGCATCAAAAGACCCTCCAGCATCCAACAACAAAGACCCCACCCTCAACAGTAGATCCCAGCAACGCTTGACCCCTTGCAACATAAGACCCACCCCAGCATCAATAGATCTCCCACCTGCAACAATAGACTCCCCTGCAAAAATAGACCCCATCCAGCAACAATAGATTCACCAGTGCCCAGCATTGATAGACCCTCCAGCAGCCAGCAAAAAGACCCCTCCCTCAACAGTAGATCCCTCCCAGCAATAATAGACCCCCTGCAACATAAGGCCCACCCCAGCATCAATAGATCCCCACCTGCAACATAAGACTCACCCCGGCAACAATAGATTCCTCAGCAGCAAAAATACATCCCATCCAGTAACAATAGATTCCCCAGTGGCCAGCAACAAAGACCCCTCCCTCAACAGTAGATCCCTTCCAACAACGACTGACCCCCCCCCCCAGCAACAATAGACCCCCCACTAGCAAAAATAGATCCCATCAAGCAACAATAGATTCCCCAGCAGCCAGCAACAAAGACCCCTCCCTCAACAGTAGATCCCTCCCAGCAACCATTGAGCCCCTGCAACATAAGACCTACCCCAACATCAATAGATCCCTCACCTGCAACAATAGACCTCCCCAGCAACAATAGACCCCCCCTGCAAAAATAGATCCCATTCAGTAACAATAGATTCCACAGCGCCCAGCACCAATAGACCCTCCAGCACACACCAGCACCCCTTGGCATTCAGTTCTGGAAGTTTCCTTCCTTAAAGGCACCTATATGACAGCCTAAACACCTCCCACCTCTAATCATTATATGATGAACGTGCCTCATAAAGTGGGCAAAAAAAAATGTCCCTTTCCCTCCCCTTACTGAGCGATATTCTCCATTTGTGTCTCACACGCTTCCCCTCCCAGACACTGCAGCTCACCGTAGGAGGGTTTCATCCATCAAACAGAAGGCTGTGCTGCCAATCCAGAAATCAGTGGGTGGGGCTAGGTGGGGTCAGGTTGACAAGTTACAGGCTTACCAATCAGCAGTGACAATGCTGATAGCCACACCCCCACAGCAAGATCACTGTAATGCAAGCAGGCACAATCTACATTAAGGTGACAACTCTGCTCTGATTTCAGGAGCAGTGCAGCATCTTTGCCGCCCCGTCACAGGAATCTGCATTAGGTGGACTTCACTGGCAGGCTCAACAGGTATTTGTGGGACATTGCGGGGGTGGGGGGGGGTTCTAAATGTAAGTGAACATGCACATATTTTTTAACCCCCTGCTGACTGCTCACAGTAAATATACTGTGTGTGGGCAGCAGGTACAAGCACAGTACGTGACCAGCCTGAAATTTATGAAGAAATTTGATTTTCTTTTTTGTTTTAATTGGAAATATTTTATAACAGAATGTAGAAAATATTGTCTTTTCAAAATTTTCATTTTTTTTTTCCTGTGCACACACAGCACATGTTTGGTGGCAGATTTCTGCCAATGATTTTGGCTGAAACCTGCTGATCGGCTGTGTCCAATTACAGCACAGGGTTCTGTGTTTACAAACACACAGAGCTCCGTGTACAGAGAACAGCGATCTGGCTGGTTCTTCTTCCTGAAAAGCAGGGAGGAAAAAACAGCCGGATCAGTAAGTAGAGGCAGCACACATTACACATTGTTAGGCACACAATTAACCCCTCAATCACCGTTAAATGTTAACCGCTTCCCAGCCAGCGTCATTAGTACAGTGACAGTGTATAGTATTATCACTGATCACTGTATTAGTGTCACTAGCGATGACGGTGTCAGTTAGGGACCCTCCCAGCCAGTGTCTGTTAGCACCAGATTGCCCGCCACCCTATCACAGTCACACTATAAGTCGTTGATCACTGCCATTACCAGTATAGCGTCTATAGCAGCATAAATTCCAGTATATACATCATCGTTTTTTTTAACGAATTTCGACAAATTCGTTAATTCGGAAACACCTGAATTAACGAAAACCCCATTAAAAAATGTTTCCGGATATTCGTAAATTTGAATATTCGAAAATTCATAAATTAGAAAATTCGTAAATTTGAAAATTCAAAAATTCATAAATTCACAAATGAGAAAAATTCATAAATGAGAAAAATTCATAAATTCGAAAATTAGTAATTTTGTAAATTCAAAAATTCGAAAAATTGTTTTTTTAATGAATTTCGACACATTCGTTAATTCGGAAACACCTGAATTAACGAAAACCCGTTTAACAAATTTTTCCGGATATTTGGAGATTTGAATATCTGAAAAGTCGTAAACTTGAAAATTCGTAAATCCGAAAACCTAAAAATTCGAAAATCTGAAATAATAACTAACTATTACATTATAGGTATTTGAATTTCCTTTAAAATTTGTCTGTTAGTGAACGTAACAAATACGAATTTATCCGAAGTTACATATTATCCGAAATAACGAATGCTGTATCTAAACGAATGGAACTTAACGCATTAATAATAATAAATAATAATAAATACTTTTTATTATAATTATTTATTATTCGTTCCGTTCCATTTCTTTAGATACAGCATTCGCTATTTCAGATAATTTCCTAACTTACGATAAATTTGTATTCGTTACGTTCACTAACAGACAAATTTGAAAGGAAATTCCAATACCTATAATTGAATAGTTTAGTATTAGTTAGTTATTTTTTTTAGAATTTTCGGATTTCGTTCTTTAGAATTTTCGGATTTTCTTTCCTATTTTTAGATTCTCGAATTTACGAATTTTCGAAATTACGAATTTTTAAATTTACGAATGACCCGAAAAACAAAAAAAAAATAACTAACTATTAAATTATAGGTATTGGAATTTCCTTTCAAATTTGGCTGTTAGTGAACATAACAAATACAAATGTATCCAAAATGCTGTATCTAAACGAATGGAACATAATGCATTAATAATAATAATAATAAATAATAATAATAAAATTAATAATAATAAAAACTTTCTATTATTATTATTTATTATTAATTTGTTCCGTCACTTTTTATTTAGATACAGCATTAGTTATTTCGGATAATTTCGTAACTTCCAATAAATTCATTATGTTCACTAACAGCCAAAGTTGGAATGAAATTCCGATACCTATAATTTAATAGTTAGTTTATTATTAGTTAGTTATTTAGAATTTTCGGATTTCGTTCTTTCGAATTTTCGGATTTTCTTTCTTACTTTCGAATTTTCTAATTTACAAATTTTTGAAATTGTGAATTTTCAGATTTACAAGTTTACAAATTTTCAAATTTCTGAATTTGCGATCATAACGAATGACCCGAAAAAAACAAAACAAAACAAAAAACGAACAAAACGAAAATGAAAATGAACACATTTTTCGGCAGTGCACATGTCTGATAGTTTGTAGACGCTGTAAATATCACACAAACCAATTAATATACACCAAGGCTGGATTCACTCACATTTTTAGTGCTTTTTGCATTTCGCAGATTTGCACTACAGAACGTGTTCCATAGGAAACCATGATAAATGGACTATAGTACAAATCTGCAAAATGCAAAAAGCACTAAAAATGCCATAGATGTGAATCGGTCCTTATTGGCGGTCAGGCCTGATTCACACCTATGCGGGTTGCAGTTGATGCATATTCCAGGGGGATTTTGCTTTTTTCAATACACGTTTTTGGATCCATTGAAGTCTATGGAACCAAAAACCAGAAAAAAATCCCTGGCCCTTTCCATAAAATGCACAGATGTGAACTACATCCATAGGAAACCATGTTAAATGGACTGTAGTGTCAGTTTGTGTCAGATTGTCCGCCACACTATCGCAGTCTCATTAGAAGTCGCTGATCACCACCATTACTAGTATAAAAAAAAAAATCCCAGTATATAATGTATATCATAGTTTGTAGACGCTATACTTTTCTCACAAACTAATTAATATACACTTATTGGGATTTTTGTTTTTTGTTTTGTTTTTGAACCAAAGACATGTAGCAGATTAAAAGCTTAAACCTCATAATTAATATAAATATGAAAGGTGAAAGGTGACCATCATCCAGAATAATCAAGGAAACCTTTCTTGGTGACCTGTTGGGGAGGGACAGGTTTCCTTGTCCCAATCTTCTAAAAGACATGTAGCAGCGTACATTTTGGCCTAAGTTTATGAAGAAATTAGATTTTTATTTATTTTTTTACTATTGGATATGTTTTAGAACAGAAAGTAGAAAACGTTTTTTTTTTCAAAATTTTCATTTTTTTTTTTTTTTTCGTTTAACCATTTCCCGCCTGCCATATAGTAAAATGACGACGGGCGGGATGCGCTCCCATCCTGGGATGATGTCATATGACGGCGCCCCTGAACCGCAGCTCTCGCGAGCCCGCGGTAATCGCGGCCTTGCCGTGTTCCTAGGACACGGCGTGACCCCGATCTCGGTAAAGAGCCGATGATGTGGCTCTTTTACACATGTGATCGGCTGTGTCCAATCACATGTAAACAAGGCTTTTATAGGCTCTCCTCGGCTCACACTGATAGAGTGTGAGGAGAGGAGAGCCGATCAGCGGAATCTCCTAGCAGGGGAGACCTGTACAGGTAATCAGGGCACTTATCAACAGTGCCCTGATTACAGTACAGCCCCAGCAGTGCCCATCAGTGACACCAATCGGTGCCCATTAGTGATGCCAGTCAGTGCCCATCAGTGACATCAATCAGCGCCCATCAGTGACACCAATCAGCGCCCATCAGTGACACCAATCAGCGCCCATCAGTGACACCAATCAGTGCCCATCAGTGACACCAATCAGTGCCCATTAGTGATGCCAGTCAGTGCCCATCAGTGACACCAATCAGTGCCCATCAGTGACACCAATCAGTGCCCATTAGTGATGCCAGTCAGTTCCCATCAGTGACACAAATCAGTGCCCATCAGTGACACCAATCAGTGCCCATCAGTGACACCAATCAGCGCCCATCAGTGACACCAATCAGTGCCTGCCCATCAGTGACACCAATCAGTGCCCATTAGTGATGCCAGTCAGTTCCCATCAGTGACACCAATCAGTGCCCATCAGTGACACCAATCAGTGCCCATCAGTGACACCAATCAGTGCACATTAGTGATGCCAGTCAGTGCCCATCAGTGACACCAATCAGCGCCCATCAGTGACACCAATCAGCACCCATCAGTGACACCAATCAGTGCCCAGTGACACCAATCAGTGCCCATTAGTGACGTCAGTCAGTGCCCATTAGTGATGCCAGTCAGTGCCCATCAGTGACACCAATCAGTGCCCATCAGTGACACCAATCAGTGCCCATCAGTGACACCAATCAGTGCCCATTAGTGATGTCAGTCAGTGCCCATTAGTGATGCCAGTCAGTGCCCATCAGTGACACCCATCAGTGCCCATCAGTGACACCAATCAGTGCCCATTAGTGATGCCAGTCAGTGCTACCTTTCAGTGCCGCCACATCAGTGCCGCCACATCAGTGCTGCCTCTTTAGCACACATCAGTGAAGGAGAAAAGTTACTTATCTACAAAATTTACTGACAGAAACTAAGAAACTTTTTTTTTTTTCAAAATTTTTGGTCTTTTGTTTTTCATTTTTTTTTAATTAACAAAAAAATAGCAGCAGTGATTAAATACCACCAAAAGAAAGCTTTATTTGTGTGGAAAAAAATGAATAACATTTTTTTATTTGTGTACAGTGTAACATGACCGCGCAATTATTATTCAAAGTGTGACAGCGCTGAAAGCTGAAAATTGGCCTGGGCAGGAATAGGGGGTAAATGTGCCCTAGTAGGCATGTGGTTGAATAATAAAAAAAAAAAAAAAACAGGGGTGATCAAATACCACCAAAAGAAAGCTCTATTTGTGTGGGAAAAAATTATATCAGTTTCATTGGGGTACAGCGTTGCATGACCGAGCAATTACCAGTTAAATTAGCGCAGTGCTGAGTAGCAAAAAAGTAGCAAAAAAATGCCCTGGTCCTGAAGGGGGTAAAACCTTTTCGGAGGTCAAGTGGTTAATACCCTGTTTCCCCGAAAATAAGACCTAGCGTGATTGTCGGTGATGGCTGCAATATAAGCCCTACCCCCCAAATGAGCCCTAGTTAAAGTCCTTGTAGGTCTTATTTTCAGGGTAGGGCTTATTTTCGGGGAAACAGGGTAGGGCTTATTTGGGGGGTAGGGCTTATATTGCACCCATCACCGACAATCACGCTAGGTCTTATTTTCGGGGAAACAGGGTAGTAGGACATGAGTTATACTCAAAGTTTTTGCTTGTTTTTTTTTTTGTTTTTTTTTAAGATGTGTGTTATTCAGTATTTAGCATGTGAAGTGAGTTTTAGGTGTTTTGGCAACTGGCCTTATAAGTAAAAAAAAAAAAAAAATGTGTCTCAAAATATTCTCCTATTTCTCAGTCTTTTAAGGATGACGTGGACCTCAAGCAAGACCTGCGTTGTGACACCATCGACCGAGAGGAGTACGAGCTCAAGGTGCGGCACCCGGCTCTGTTCAACCAATACAAATAAAAACCTAAACTAAGACTGGTCAATCACAGGATCTAGAGTTACCACAGGTCCCCCCCTGGGTGGGACGCAGCATGGTGTAGCACTGACCAAATGATGCTGACAGCCTACTCGGCATCATCTAGTCACTAAACTAAACATCAAGTCACTAAACCAACAGTACTCCCAACTTGCACCTTGTCTTAAGCACGAAAAAAAGAGTTGTCTGGCATGCAGGATAATCAAGTCATGTGTACTATTTAGTGTAATGTGTAAATTATTATACAAGACTCTCTCTATTTATTATCTCTTTTCTCTTTTGTCTTTCTCTATCTCTTATGAATATGGGGGTGAAGCAAACATTTACTATACAGTTGCATACCTTTTTAGAGATTTGAGAACAATGTTTCGAAATGTGATTTATAAACTGGTCTGGTGAAGATGATCCAGAACCCCAATTACACTTCTGTGAAGTTAGGGGAGATGGTGGCAACAGATTTGTTGCAGAGAACGAAGTGGACCGCATCAGATATGGGACACTACTACCTACCTCGGCCTGGTGGTGGTACATAAAGCTACACTTGAACATAGCCCAGTATCCGGTGGAGACCAACTAACCTGGTGGATTTCAAACTGGACAGACATCAGAAGAACATATTATTCCGCGTAGCGTGCAATTGTTCGGACAGTTCCTCCAAAAATGGATTGAGATGGCCTTCATGTTAACCAAAGCTTTCCGTGGATTTACAAAATATTACAAAACGGACATATTGGGCTAACTCTGGTGCTCTTGAATGTAGTTTTGACTTTACTCTTGTGGACTTTTTTTTAATTTATTTATTTATTTATTTATTAGTATTGAGGACTGGCCAAGTCCTACTTTGACAGATGGACCAGATTTTGGATTCTGACTTAACCTCAGCCTTCTGTTTCAAATACCATGTAACCATCAGTGCCAAAACTAAGGGTTGGTCATCAAAGTTATATCTGCTGAATGTACAAGCGTATTTTTCCTAACCAAACGGCGACAATAAATTGGAGGGACTCACAAACACATTGTTGGTAGAGTAATACAAATGAGAGTCAAAATTTTTAATTGGTTGAAATAAACTAAACACAAATGTTATCCCCAACACTTTCCAGGCTGGAGCTTGGTTCAAGAGAGAGGTAGATTTAGTTTGCTTTCAAAAAGTTGGCAGATATTACAACCGTTTGTTTTACCCTCTCGCAGCTTTGATGACCAGACCTCCTAACCATCACTTATTTTTGTAACTCTGTGATTGATGAACATCAGCCACAAGCTAACATGTTAAATAAGATGTGTTTTTTTTTGTATATGTCTGTAGTCGAAAGAACATTTTTACTTGACTCTCTTAATAAATGTATGCACCTGTATAGTGACTGTTGCTTCACTTTTGTATTTAAATGCACGTGCCCTATACGGCCAAAGGTTTGTGACACGCCTGACAATCACACCTATACAAGCTTGTTGGACATTCCATTCCAAAACCATGGGCATTCATATGAAGTTCACCCACTCCCTTTGCATCTCTAGACCAGCTATTCTCAACCAGGGTTCTGTGGAACCCTAGGGTTCTTCCAAAGTTTGCTAGGGGTTCCTTGAACTGTGACTGCTTGACTTCCCATTTGATGGTGCTTGCATGGGTCCAGGAGTCCACTTGGCAGGGCCATCTGCCTGAACCCATTTTAGTTGTCTGTAAGCGTGACATTCTGACCACCACTGTAAAGGGGTATTCTTCCCACTGACCACCAATGTTAGGGGCATTCTTCCCACTGATCACCAATGTAAGGGGCATTGTTCTAACTGACCTCCAATCAATTGATTTTTGCAAAGGTTCCCTGAGACCTGAAAAGTATGTCAAGGGTTCCCCTGGGGTAAAAAGGTTGAGAAAGCCTGCTCTAGAAGCTTCCACTCTTCTGTGAAGGTTCCCCAAAAGAGTGTTTCTTTGGGAATTGATAGCCATTCAACTAAAAGGACATTGGAGACGTCAAGTATAGATGATGAATAGGAAAAACTGTCTCACAGTCTGCATTTAAATTCATCCAAATGTGCTTAGTAGGGTTGAGGTCAGGACTCATTCGAGTGCCCACACACCATACTTAACAAACCATGTCTTAATGGAGCTGGCTTTGTGCACAGGGACACAGTCATTCTGCAACAGCAAAGGGCCTTCCCCAAACTGTTACCACATGGTTGGAAGAGCACAATGGTCTAAAAATATCTTTGTTATGATATAGTCATATTAGTAGCTGTGATGGTCAGGTGTCAACAAACTTTTGGGCATATAGTGTATATATTTAATTAGAAGTCAATACGCTCTTCATATGTTAGCACAGACTCCACTAGTGTTTCCTTTTTCTTTCTAATTCTATGATCATTTTTCCATCTCCATCACTGTCTGCCATTGATCATACTCCTCTTCTTCCCTAGGATCCAACCAATGGATATTACAATGTCCGAGCTCACGACGACAGGCCAACATCCCGATCTGTGTTGTACGCAGAGTACCGTAATCCTGGACCGGCACGGTTTGATGCTCGCCCTTCGTCTCGTCTTTCTCACTCCAGTGGCTATGCCCAGCTGAACACCTATAGCCGGGCTCCTACGTCAGATTATAGTACAGACCCTACTCCCACAGTTACATCCGCTACTACAGATACCACCAGTCAACTTTCCTACGATAACTATGAAAAGTTTGGGACACATGCTTTCTCAACTAACGCTGGCTACCCCACATACAGGCTTGGTTACATGCAGCCAACCACAACAGGTATGGATCGAGGACCTTATGATACTTTTGACCAGGTTGGGAAGTTCCCAGGAGCCACCCGTTTCTCATATACATCCCAGCATTCTGACTATGGACAGAGGTTTCAACAAAGAATGCAGACACATGTCTGAGGACTGACTTAAAGTTAAAGCCGGTGGGCAAAAAAGGGGAAAGTCAATGGGGAGACGTCTTTCAGTTCTGCCTTCTGATACAATATCAATTCATGAGACAGCACTCTTGGAAGGGAAACAACCTCTTACCGTATCTTCTGATACTCAGGGACCTTATTGTCTTGATCTCAGAAGTCCCCAAGAAAAAAGTCGACGTTGCCCGCCAGGCAGAGCCTCGAAGTCTTGATATGGAATAAGATGCCAAACAAAAAAGCTGGCCTTTTAGCACCTGACCATTCCTTGAATACCACTGACTTTGCCGTCTGGTGTATGGCAAACACTTTTGACTTAGACCTCAGTTCGGTACTGGTGAAGTTTTTCATTCCGCCAATAAGTTCCATGAATCACTTTGGTCTTTTTTCACACAAACTCATTTCTGGTTTTTAGCCATCTCCCTAACTGCCAGGAATGTCATGCCATCACCCATGAGAGGCATTTGGTCTTGCTATTGCAAGGTCTTTTGTAGGTATACATTCCAGCTGTTGGATTTAAGGAGAAGAGGAAAATGCTGATTCAATGTTAGGCCACCACCACTTTTTCGGTCAATAGTCTTCACCATCCTGGTATTTTGAATAGCAGCTGTTGGCAAAGTGGAGTGGCTAGGATTTGGACAATCAAAACACCACAATTTGGAACATTTTGTGGGTCAGTTTATAAATTCCACTATTTTTTGGGATACTGATGTTCATCCTGCTTCAGGAACACATGGTCTAGAATTACTACCACGTGCTATGCTGTAATACACCTACCTGCCTGCCCATTGGAATGGGTAACAGTGTGTGAAATTACGGAGCACTCCTTCACCCCTGTTTGTATTGTACGTGTACTTTACGAAGATCTCTGTGAAGAGACGTATACACCATTTTTATAGTTATTTTTACTTTATATTCTTGCTGCATATTTTTGCACATAATTTTTTTGGCTTTTTATTTGTAACTCGACATTTTTGACCTGTTTCATATAAAGGTATTATATTGGGCTTGTATAGGCAGTAAGAATTACCGGTTTAACAATTCCAAAATCGCCACCATTAGAGTTTGAGAAAAATACCCATGATCAAGTGGTCTAAGATCTTGGTAATATGAATGGTGATACTAAGATCTTGGTGATACGAATGGTAATACATTATACTGTATATAGCCAAAGGTATGTGGACATCCCTCAAAATGATGGGCAAAGCAAGTTCCATAAAGTACTTTGTTGAATTTGGTGTGGTCTGCATAGAGACCCACCGAACACCTTTGGGTTTAATTGGAAGACCAAGCCAGGTCTTCTTCTCCAAAATCACATGACCTGGCAAATACTCTTTTGCCTGAATGGGCACAAATTCCTACAGACACACCAAAATCTTATGGAAAGCCTTCTTAGAGGAGACTGGAGACTGTTATATCCGCAAAGGGGGCCAACTCCATATTAATGGCCACGGTCTTGGAATGGGTTGTCCAACAAGCTTGTTGTTTTTGCAGGGGGACTGATTTGATACTATTACCCAAGGTTTTGAAATGATAATCTTCAACAAGCTTTTATATACATGTGATTGTCTACAGACTTTGGCCATATACAGTGTACACACTAAGCAAATTCGATGGTTAGACAGATCTTTATAGCAGAATTCTGGTAGCCAATATTGCTTAGTAAAGATGACTATTCATAGCAAACAGCGGATGCATGTATTGGAGAATGAAAGATGAGTTGGTACCAGCCAGCTAAAGATATGGAATCCAAAGTCTACAAGGGAACATAGGTAGGTCCTACTGAGTTCATGGTAAAAAGGCTGAAAAGTCTACAGACTACTTGAGCGTTTTTCAGCCAAAAACT
The DNA here is from genome assembly GCA_037952835.1 of Lithobates septentrionalis. Classification (NCBI taxonomy): domain Eukaryota; kingdom Metazoa; phylum Chordata; class Amphibia; order Anura; family Ranidae; genus Lithobates; species Lithobates septentrionalis. The sequence continues at coordinate 698,679 of JBBDGP010001318.1, read as the reverse complement.
ATTTATTGATCACACTGAATTTTAATCCAAATTTCTAAAAGCTCCTGTGTAAAGGTTAGTTCCTCCAGATTAATTTATTATCCAACATACATGTTTGAGGGAACCCATTCTGCTATATGTATTAATTCCTATCTCATGCATCTCATAAATTCATTTTTTGTTTTAATTATGAGAAGACATAGGAGACAGGAGTGGTGACACTGCCCATCCTGACGCTGATTGACTTTCAGCTAAAAATAATTTTAGTTTTTCCACAATTTGTCCTTCTCTATGGTTCCTTATGATTCTTAAACCTCAACTCCAGGCAAACAAGTAAATATACAGATGACATACCTGTATTTTATAAGAAGGGTTGGTTTGACATGAGATTTGTATTTCTGCCCATCCAGTCCTAAGATGTACACAACACAGTCCTGTCTGGCAGGACAGGAGACTTCATTTTTGGGGGTAACACTTAAGCCGGCCATAGAAGGAACGATTTTCTTTCCTGCAACCCCTGCGTTTGTCCCTACCAGGAGAACACAGTGATTACTGCTAGCAGCTATAAAAGCCGCTAGCAATAAGCCCATGTAAAATCCGACAGGCTGGTTGTACCCAAGTTGATCAATTGATCAGTGAAATGAATAGTGATCCATCATTGGTATCAGTGGGAGAAATAGTGCCCCATCATTGGTATCAGTGAGAGGAACAGTGCCCCATCATTGGTGTCAGTGGAGGAATGGTGCCCCACCATTGGTGTCAGTGGAGGAATGGTGCCCCATCATTGGTGTCAGTGGGAGGAATAGTGCTCCATCATTGGTATGAGTGGGAGGAACAGTGCCCCATCATTGGTATCAGTGGGAGGAACAGTGCCCCATCATTGGTGTCAGTGGAGGAATAGGGTCCTATCATTGGTGTCAGTGGGAGGAATAATGCCCTACCATTGGTATCAGTGGGAGGAATAGTGCAACATCATTGGTATCAGTGGGAGGAATAGTGCTCCATCATTGGTGTCAGTGGGAGGAATAGTGCCCCATCATTGGTGTCAGTGGGAGGAATGCTGTCCCATCATTGGTATCAGTGGGAGAAATAGTGCCCCATCATTGGTGTCAGTGGGAGAAACAGTGCCCCAATGGCCAAATAAGGGTGAGAAAAAGGCTGCATCTGGCCCATGTGCTGCAGTTTGGTGTTTACTGCTCTAAAGGATCCAAAATGAAAAAAGGGAGCTTAGATACACTTTAAATCTTTTCTTTAGTCCTAAAAATGCTTATACCAAGTGCTCAAGAAGACACATCACAAGTACAGTATGTTGACCAGCATTTAAAACTCATAACCCTACTTTATTCCCATTATATCCAATTGTTATTTAAACCCATAGTCATGACCAGTTCAGTTACCTTTTACTTCAGGTGCCTTAACACTTGTAATGGTTAAGGGTTTGTATTTTTTACAAAGCATAAAAGAAAGAAAAAAAGAAAGAAAGAAAAAAAAAAACACCTGTGTTTGCTAAGACTTGTAAAAGCATGGTACTTATTAATCCTATGGGATTCTTGATGTAATTCAATTTTATATGCTGAGCCTACCCCCCCTGTAAATGGCCTTGGAATCTTATATACATGAAGAAAATACAATTACTGTGACTTATGTCAATTTAATCTGTTCCCCCTATCTTGATTTTTGCTTAGAATGAGAAAAAAAAAGAGAAGCTCCAAGCCAGTAGCATAACGTCCAGAAGTTATGAGTTATTTAATTAAAGCCAACACATTTCAGGGACTTCAAAGATCCCCTTCTTGGGGCTTTAAAATAATGAAGGTAAAGGATGCTGGGCCTTCTGGTTTAGCAAAACTTTTCCAGCTGTAGAAATTTTCTGGTTTGAGATGCGAGCCTGCGTATGTCCCTCATCTTCTGAAAAAGCTGCCTAAGGGCTATTCCTTCCTAATATTTGACCAATATTTTACCACAATATCTACCAAGGAACCAATGGATCTTGCGTTAACTATATAGATAATGACAAGCTTAACAAGAGACTATAAAAAGTTACGGTAAAATACTACAATCTCATTTTTTGGTGAACAGCAAATTATGAAAATGAGGTATAAAAAAATTCCAAATATTATAGAAAAAATATTTAAAATACATTGTAAAGTTATATTAAATAGTGGTGATTTCAACCTCATGAAATTCCTTTTTTTTTTTCCGTTAGTAGAATATAGTGTATCATATTTTAACGTATATAAAAAGCCAAAACACTTTTTTTTTTGTATTTTGATAGGAGAATGGTTAAAACTCCTGTCTTTTTTTACCATCTGGGTCCCATTGGGGAGATTTCCTTACATTTCCCGTACAACAGTTGTAAAAAAAATTGGAAAAATTGGAAAATTGTATCAAGTACTTACCGTAATTTCCCTTTCCTGACGCCAACATGGCAGCATACTACCACCAGAAAAGGGAAATCACGGTAAGTACTTGTTACAATTTTCCAGTTTTTCCAATTATTTTTAGAAATGTTACCATTTTCCATCTATTCCTGTTCTGCTGACTACTCAAAATTTTTGGATTTTCCTTCACAGTGGTCACCAGGACAAATAGAAAGGGTATATCTCCTCAACGGGGACACGGACACTAATCCTTCAACACCCCGTCCAAAATTTGCAAAAAAAAATAAATTCACTTTAATATCTTGTTGCTTTCCCAAAGAGAACCTACCTGATTTCCAAAGTCTGTTTCATAAGCTTTCTGAGTTTCAGTGGCTCCATAAAAACTGTACAACCCCTTTTAATCTTCCGGAAAATCTGTTTAAAAATGTATAGTTATTGTTTTTTGTTTTTTTTGTATAATTTCAACCAAATTTCTCTTTTGTACGATATCTGTTCCTTTTGCAAACAGATGCTCGTAGGCAATCATTTTTGTACAGTACGTGTGTAAATATACATATATATTTTTTATATAATATCTGTAAAATGCGAAAAGCATACACGAGTGACATTATCAGTATTATATATTTTTTGTTTTCTGAGCACACCTTTTTATTTTTATTTTTTCGTTCATTGACGTTTCTTGAGACTTTTTTTTCTTCAAGAAGAAATCTCTTCTGTTGTCCTTTCTATTAAGCCCCTTTCTATTTGGGCAAACATGAGTGACGCATTCCACGGCTGGCCGTAGACTTTTGATAATAGTTGTTTTGCCTCGAAAGCAATTTAACTGCCGAAAAAGATCTTTTGTACAAAATGCCGATGCATTTTGGCACATCTGGTGAGTCTGGGGTGTAGGCTGTGTGCACAGGGGTTGGGTTTCATTCTACCATCACGTAGTAAGAAAAAAAACACAAATGTTTGAAAATTTTAAACATTTGACTTTCCTTCCAGGCTTGGAAATCTAAATTAAGTTTTTGGATCAACTGAACATACTTGTTATAGAACTGGACGCTGACCATGTACCCGTGTTAACACCTGACCATTACACCTACTGTATGGCTAAACATGGGTGGACATTCCTCTAAGGCAGTGCTTCTCAACCCTGTCCTCAAGTACCTCCAACGGGCCATGTTTGCAGGTTTTCCATTATCTTGCACAGGTGCTTTAAATCAGAGCCATTGGCTTGGTATTTTGGACAGCTATTTTATCTAAGAGAAATTCCCAAAACATGGCCTGTGGGGGGTACTTGAGGACAGGGTTGAGAACCACTGCTCTAAGGGACTGAGTTTGGATATTTTCAGTGAAGGGTCCTGTTACTACTCTAAGCAATTTAGACAATTGTGTGCTTCCAACCTTTGCCAATCCAGCATGACTGTGCCCAGAAAAAAAAGCTCCATAAAGACATTGTATGATAAGTTTGGTGTGGAGGAACTTGAGTGGCCTGCACAGAGACCTGACCTCAAACCTACTGATCACCTTTGGAATTTAACGTTGATAGCAAGCTAGGTCTTCTCATACAACATCAGTACCTGCCCCCATAAATGGTGACCTGCTTCTTAAAAACATGATTTGACCAGGTTAGTGTGGAGGAACTCAAGTGGCCTGCACAAAGCCCTGACCTCAACCCTACCGAACACTCTTTGAATGAATTGGAAAATTGAGTGTAAACCAGGTCTTCTCATTCAACATCAGTATCTGACCACATAAATGGTGGCCAGCCCCAATAAAGACATTTTCTGACCAGTTTGGTGTGGAGGAACTTGAGTTTTCTGCACAGAGCACTGACCGAATTCCTACTGAACACCTTTGGAATCAACTGAAGCCACCATTGTGAGCCAGGTCTTCTCATCCAACATCAGTGCCTGCCCTCAAAAATGTTGGCCAGCACCATAAAGACATGGTTTGACCAGGTTGGTGTGGAGGAACTTGAGTGTCCTGTACAGAGCCCTGACCTCAACCCTACTGAACAGCCTTGGGATGAATTGGAACATGGACTATTAACGAGGTCTACTTGACCTCAAAAATGCTCATTTGGCTAAATGGGCATTCCTTCAGACACACTCCAACAGCCTACCCAGAAACAGTAAAGGCTTTTATAGCTACAAATAGAGGGCAAATCCATAATAATGCAGATGGCTTTGGATTAGATGTGATGGTTGGGTGCCAACAAACATTTGCCCATATAGTGTCTTTGAATGTTGAGAATTGGAAATCCAAGGTTTAAAGGTCAGCTCCATAGAAATCCAGCATTTAGACTAAGTGTGAAGTAGGGGGAGGATAGCAGTCTGTAGGTTGAGTAAAACATGTTATTAGAGAATATGTAGGCCTTCATTGCTTCAAATTGCGGTTGCCTGATTGTCATTTTGCCTCTCGCCCTCAATGTTTTGGGTCACCAACCCAAAAAAAGTAAACCGATAAAGGCTCTTGCTTTTTCTGAAGTTTGGTCTTCATACTTGTCCACGGTCAGTGATTCAGAAAGTAATAAAGCCAGTGAATCAACATAACAATCAGCCAGCATATACGTAAAGAGGCCTTCAAAAGCAGCCTCCATTTTTTTTCCTAAGATGCACTTAACTTAAACTCATCTTTGTGCCACCATTTCTTCCATTGGCTCCCTGAACCTTAAATTCTGATTGACTTGAATTTCCCCGGTAATATTAACTGAGTTGACAATTGATGTAGCGGAGTTTAAGAGTAGAAGAATAATACCCAGATACAGTGAAGATTGGAATACTCACCCTAAATACACTATGTAATTCTTGGTGGCGTGAACAAATGCCGAAAATTGCCCATATGGTAAACAAATTACGAAATTTTTGAAGAATCATAGCACCACACAGCGGCATTACGAATTTCAACATGTCTGGACATTACAGAAACGTTTGACATTTAACTAGGTGATAAACAAAACGACCCAATAATTAGAAGGTTGAAAATTATCCGGGTGAATCAAGCTATTTTCCAGTCTGCGGAATACGCTCCATTCAGATCCGCCAAGATTTATTCTACAATTATATTAACGAATTCACAGTGTGGAAACGGCACGAATCCTGATTTGCATAAGGCCATCATTTGAACATAGCGGAGTCTTTCATTATTGGAGCAAGCCTAAATAGCAAAGTGAATAGATCAGTCAGTCTTCTAGCAGCTTACAACTGTAGCAGTTTGAACATATAAAGGAGGAATTCTCTGTTCTATAAATGAGTTACTTTCAAGGACTGCTAATCCTAAAAATGGAAGCCACTTTGAAATAAAACTCCAGATTAGCTTAAGGTAGAAATGAAAATTCCCTCTAGTTCAGTCTTTCTCAATCTTTTTTTTTTACCCGAGGGGAACCCTTGAAAAAAAATTTCAGGTCTTGAAGAACCTGTGCTAAAACCAATTCATTGGAGGTACGTTGGGAAAATGTCCCTTGTGGAAAGAATGCCCACAATACAGTGGTGGTCAATAGGAAGAACGCCCCCTTACAGTTGTGATCAAATTTCCTCCTTTACAAACAGCTAAGAAAATAATTGGTGCCATGCAGCTGGCTCTGCCAAGTGTTGTTGCCCCCTGAGCTATGCAGGCACCATCAAGTAGTAAAGCTTAAGGAACCCTTGGCAACATCTGGAGGAACCTTAGGTTCCTCCAAACCCTGGTTTAGAATAGCTGCTCTAGGTCCTTTGGTCCCCTTATCTTGAACCCCCCATGTAAAAAACAGTAACTGAAAGGATTAAGCGCTGTGAGTATCATCTATACTTCTATACTTGACCTCTCCAATGCCCTTTTGTTGAATGGGCATTAATTCGCAAAGACACATTCTTGTGGGGAAGCTTCACAGAAGAGTGAAAGCTTCTAGAGCAGCCTCTCTCAACCTTTTTACCCCAGAGGAACCCTTGAAATACTTTTCAGTTCTCAGGGAAGAAAAAAATCTTTTTATTGGAGGTCAGTGTGAAAAATGGCCATTATATTAGTGGACAGTGGAAAAAAATGCCCCTTACAGTGGTGGTCAGAATTCCACCCTTACGGACAACTAAACAGGTTCAGGCAGATGGCCCTGCCAAGTGGACCCCTGGACCTATGCAAGCACCATCAAATGGTGGGAGGTCAAGCAGCCACAGTTCAAGGAACCCCTAGGAAACTTTGAAGGAACTGCCATGGAATCCTAGGGTCCCTCCAGAGGTTTTTAGGTGTTCCTTGAGCTCTGGCTAATTGACCTCCCATCCGATGGTACAAAAAGGGCCGGCAAGACGATATGAAGCAAAAAAGTCCTTTTCTTTCATGCATGCCCATCAAAGCTAAAAGGATCCAACACAGAAAAAGGTTGATGTGTTTCAGCCCGGGGGGGCTTTAGTGATTGTTATGACTAATAAAGCCCACCCAGGCTGAAACACGTCAACCTTTTTCTGTGTTGGATCCTTTTATCTTTTTTGGGCATATAATAAAAAAAGAAGACTTTTTAGCTTTATACTGTGTTGCTGGCCACTTATTTTTACAGATGATTGGAACAGTCGGAGTGGCTGTGGTCCATGCACAGGTACAGCTCTCTCACATTTGTTGGATGGAAGGGTTGTAGCATCACACTCATGTATATTATACTTCCTATCTCACAGTGGCTGCAAAGTTCCAGGGCCAACATCATCATGTTAGATAATTTGATGTCCAGTATAAGAGGGCATTCTTTCAACTGGCCACCAATGTAAGCATTCTTTAAAATGAATTTCGTAGAGGTTCCCCAAGACCTGAAAATTATTTCAAGGGTTCCTCTGGGTAAAAAAGGTTGGGATCGGTTCCGATATGTTCCCTTTACCAAAAATATGGCTTCTTTTAGCAACTTCCTTGGCACATGTGGAGTAGGAGTCAAAGGGCAGAAAAGAGGAGACTAGAAATAGTTGAATGGTGGTGTTCCCGTGCTTACTTATTCCACACACGACATCATCGAGAAGCATCAACTCCCGATGCCAGACTAAACTTTACAGCCATAAAAAAAGCTGCTGTATGTCCGCCTCCCGAGGGGGGCCTCGGTGAACTTAAGGGGTGGTCTCCAGAAGCTGTAACGATGCAGACATCTAGTAGAATCTTTCCATAGCTTATTACATTGCAGCCTAATGTGTACTTAGTGGAAAATTCTAATTACAGAGCTGAGGAACGTGCCCTGGGGAAATCCGGGTGGCTGTGATCGGCATTAAGCGGTCAGCATTTCTCTGGATGACCGTTATCGCGGCCTCAATTGTCGTCGCGAGCCACCTTATCTCTTCTCGACGCTCGGTTAATTTAATGCTGATAACGCGCACTACGGGGGTGTACGTTAACCGCAAATATTATTAGCTATTTAACAGTGCAGACGTTTCAAAGATTGTCTTTTGAGAAGGAAAATGTCTAAGTAAGAGATTGTGTGCATGGCCCTTCTTCGTTGTTCCCTTGCTGTCATTGTTTTCCATGGCAGTCCACGGCCTCTCAATATTGAATCCCATTGGGTACACATCTGTGGTCAAGGCATGAGTATATGTATAATCCCTAACTATACTCATATTTTAACACACATTGATAAGGTCATGTACATCCAGCGGATCCATTTTTACGCCTATGCAATAAAAAATTGAAAGGGCTTTACGTTCCCAGCAGTAGTTTGGATTTTTCTATTCATACCAATTATGACCACTAGATGGAGCTAATGATTGTAGGAAATAAGTATTTATGTTCTATGGTCATCAGCTCCATCTAGTGACCATAATGTGGTATTTTCGTGATTCATTCTGTTTAGGAATGAATACCATTCAACCTGGAGAAAAAAAATAGTAATAGGATGATTAATTCTACAATTTGTTAAAATAAATGCACCCCTTACGGTCTGCTTTCACTTTGTTCTTAATAAGACTTTCAATGCGTCATCTATAGTCAGAATAGAGGCTGAATGAAAAAAAAAAAGCAAATTAAAATAAATTAAAAATTGACCATGCATTTTTCAGTTTAGCTGAGAAAATGGGAACCATGGGTGCAAGTTGGATGAATCTTGGGTGAAAACAATAGACCCGTATGTAGGTGTTGATGAATCTAAAGTCGATTGTACAATCAGATTGAAAAAAAAAAGTATATTCTACAGCACTCATCACTGGGGCACTCGGTAGAATATCATATGGACACTAGATGGAGCTGATGATTGTAGTAAATAGGTATTTATGTGGTTTGATCATCAGCTCCATCTAGTGGCCATAATGTGGTATTTCCCTGATTCATTTTGTTGTTTATGAATAAATAACTTTCAACCTGGACAAAAAATATTTGTAACATTCGATTTTGCCCCCCCCCCCATTCCCACAGAATGAATGAAGGTGCTGTTTCACAGGATGACTAATGCTCTAATAGCACTCATCACGAGGGGCACTCGGTTGAATATCATACTCATTATTAGACAAGAGCTAATTAACCTACCAGCACATCTTTGGAGTGTGGGAGGAAAGCCACACAAGCACAGGAAGAACATGCAAACTCCAAGCAGATAGTTTCCTGACATACCTGACCAGAACCTTAACTAAGGGCCCCAGTGCTGCCTTTTGCACACATGCGTGGGGGTGCCATTAAGGGTGCCCACGCATCTTCCAAAAATTGTAATCAATAGGCTGCCCTAAAACACGACACGTGGAAATGCACGTTGGGTTAATGCTTTCTAAAACTGGAGACTTCCTTTAAGACTTCAAGGTGATACAGTATGTAATATGACTGCTTAGCTGGCCTATTCACTAGAGTACAAAGGGTGGAAAGTGCGAGGTGCATCAATACACTAACAACCAATCACATTTAACCATAGGCACGTTAAACAGGTAACAAAATTATTGGCTTCTGTACTTTGCATATTAGAAGAGTTCTTTAAGCCATCTGCCTACTGTGCCAATACTGTGTTGTGCAACAGGCGAGATAGACAACTGTTCACCTTCAGGCAAGATGATGTTGCCGGAGGGTTGCCCCAGGAAGAAACTGTCTATGATAAGGTTGTTGCCTTCCATTAAAATGTATGTCTAGTCCATTTCTTTTCATTTTGGATAGAGTAGAGAAGGGTTAAAACCACTGCCCCCTTTGTTTTCCTGCCTATGCCCCATTGGAGAGATTTTCCTCCACCTCCTGTTCTAAAGATACAACAAGAAATAGGAGGACATCTCTACAAAGTGAGGAAAGTGTCCTCTTAGACCAGACATTCTCAACCTTTATAGCTCTGAGGAACCCCTAAAATAATTGTCAGGTCTTGGGGAACCCTTACGAAAATCGATTCATCACGGGTCATTGTCGAATATGCGCCTTACATGAGTGAGAAGAATGCTCCTTACATTGGTGGCAAGTAAGAAGGATGTTCCTTACATTGGTGATCAGTGGGAAGAATGTTCCTTACATTGGTGGTCAGTGGGTGGAATGTTCCTTACATTGGTGATCAGTGGGAAGAATGCTCCATACATCGGTAGCCAGTGGAAAGAATGTTCCTTACATTGGTGATCAGTGGGAAGAATGTTCCTTACATTGGTGATCAGTGGGTGGAATGTTCCTTACATTGGTGGCCAGTGTGAAGAATGTTCCTTACATTGGTGGCCAGTGGAAAGAATGTTCCTTACATTGGTGATCAGTGTGAAGAATGTTCCTTACATTGGTGGCCAGTGGAAAGAATGTTCCTTACATTGGTGATCAGTGGAAAGAATGTTCCTTACATTGGTAGTCAGTAGGAAGAATGTTCCTTACATTGGTGGTCAGTGGGAAGAATGCCCCTTACATTGGTAGCCAGTGGGAGGAATGTCCCTTACAATGGTGGCCAGTGGGAAGAATGCTCCTTACATTGGTGGCCAATGGGAAGAATGCTCCTTACATTGGTGGCCAGTGGGAAGAACGCCCCTTACATTGGTGGCCAGTGGGAAGAATGCTCCTTACATTGGTGATCATGATCAGTGGGAAGCATGCCCCTTACATTGGTGATCAGTGGGAAGAATGCTCCTTACATTGGTGATCAGTGGGAAGAATGCTCCTTACATTGGTGGCCAATGGGAAGAATGCCCCTTACATTAGTAGCCAGTGGGAAGAATTCTCCTTACATTGGTGGTCAGTGGGAAGAATGTCCCTTTCATTGGTGGCCAGTGGGAAGAATGCTCCTCACATTGGTGGTCAGTGGGATGAATGCTGTCCTTATAGCAGTGGTCAGATTGCCACCATTACAGACAGTTAAAAAAGAAAATTGGTGGTACGGCATTTGCTTTGCCAAGTGGCATTGGTTCTAGAGTTATGAATGCACCATCAAATGGTAGGTTGACCAGCCAAAGCTCATGGAAACCTTTGCAACCTCTGGAGGAACCCTGGTTGAGAATGGCCATTTTAGAAAATTGTCATAGAATTAGATGTCCCCATTAGAAGATTTTCACTCACCTCTTCTTAACTGTCCAATTTTGGATTTCCACATTTTTGATCAAAGGCACTGATGCTTATGCTGGCTAGCCTTACCAGATTTGGAGTGTAATTTTGGTTTTATAGCTAGATACTGTATCTGCAGCTTGAGATCTAAAGCTGCCATGGATGGACTAAAATTTAGCCAGTTCGGTAGGGACCGACCAAATTTCGATCCATGGGTGGCCACTCATGACAGACAGGAAACGATCTAACCTTCAATGTCTGTTGTTGCAAAAATGTTCCACTGTCAGAATACAATGTCCCAGTGTGCAGGATTCCCCCATACACCTCACTTGTGCTCATGGAGGAATCTGCATATATTTTTTCATTCAGACCTCTGGCTGATTGCAAAAAAAAAAAAAAGATCTATTTATGACCAGTTTAATACACCACTGCCTTTGTTAGCTAGCCCTACTAGATTTGGGTTGAAATTTGGCTCATTGTTCTCCTTACCAGAGGGAAAGCTGTCCTGGAGGACCTAAAGTGCAAGGATCTCCCTGCTTCTGAGGTTCCTCCACCTTTCCTGTTGCTTCTTCATTATTACCCCACCATCATCTAATCACCAGTGATCACTAGGACAAATAGTGAGGGTGAATCTCCCCAGCAGGGACACAGACAGTAATAAAATCCCAACAGAAGTTCTACCTAAACTCAAAATAAGTTTGGCCTATATGTACTCTTCAAAGAAAAAAAATGCAACTATGTGGTGCTATGAATGATCCCTCTCACCTGTACAATGCTGCTTTGTTTTTTCACTGGCTTTAAGTTAAAACTATACATTCCGATTGGCTGGCTGTCTCAAATGGTAGCCTTATGACCCAGATCCCCACCCTGACCTGCCAATCAAACATTTCTAGGAATGTTCGGTCGAGTTCAAGTATTATATTCTGTTGCCAGCACTCCTCGTTCTTCTAAAATGATTGCAAATCTTTTTCTCCACACACTTGTTGTACAACACTCACTTCTGTTTTTTTTCCTTTTTTTATATTATGTACTATATTTTTTAGTCTTAAACACGATATATGATATATATTTAATTTTTTTATATATATAAATATGAATAAATATAATGTAAAAAAAAAAATACCAGGTGTGTTGTGTATTTTTAAAATGATTGGTGGTGGCAATATGTCATTGTGTGAGCTTTCCCATGGACCAAATATTGGAGATGGATGGTGAGTGTGCTAATAATAACAGGTACACTTAAAGCTTCTAAAGAGGACATGTACTGTATAAATTGTGCCCAAAAAGGTAAGCAGAGGACAGAGGGCTAGTCGCTGATATGGAATGTGGCCTCCCTGCAGGTGAACCTTCCCCTTTACTGACTTACAATGCCTTGTTCTGCACTGTGTCTCTGTGTGAAGGTGGCCATCTTGGTAGAGGCAGGGCTTTTCTTGCTTGTCCCAGAGCTGCTCCCCTTATGAATAGTGGGCTAAAGATCACTAAGCAGCAGGAGAGGAGGAAGCAGAGAGCTACAGAATGTATGAAGCAGAAGCAGGGAGTTCCTTGCACTGCAGCTACTCAGTTACAGCTTCCCCTCCAGCAAGGAGAACAGTGGCATTATCTGACGACAGGGAGATCCTTGAACTACAGGTCCCCAAGTACAGTTTCCTTTCTAGCTAGGAGAACAGTGAGCAGGACAGTAGTGGCTTCATCTGATGACTAATGGGGTAATAAAAGGGGTAAGGCAAACACAGATCCACGGAATGGATGAAACAGAAGCAGGAAGATCCTTGCATTGCAGATACCCAGGTACAGCTTATCCCCCAGCAAGAAGAACAAGGAAAAGATTTGTAGTGACATCACCTGATGAGTGGTGGGGTAATGATAGAAGTAGAGCAGGACACTAAAGATGGTACTAAAGATGACTAATGGGGTAATGAAAGAGGTAGGGCAATCACAGATCTACAGAACGGATGTAGCAGAAACAGGGAGATCCTTGCGCTGCAGGTCCTCGTTTACAGCTTTCCCTCCAGCAAGGAGAACAGTGAACAGGACAGTAGTGGTATCATCTGATGATTAATGGGGTAATGAAAGAGGTAGGGCAAGCATGGATCCACTGAATGGATTAAACAGAAGCAGGGAGATCCTTGCATTGCATGTCCTCAGTTGCAGCTTTCCCTCCAGCAAGGAGAACAAGGAAAATAACTGTATGACATCATCTGATGGCTGGTGGGGTATTGATAGACGTAGAACAAGCTTAGATCCACAGAAATGATGAAGCAGAAGCAAGGACATCCTTAGACTGTAGGATTTCAGGTACAGCTTCCCCTCCAGCAAGGAGAACAGTGAGCAGGACAGTAATGGCATCATCTAATGACTGGTGAGGTATTGATGAAGGTAGAGCAAGCACAAATTTAACGGAATAAATGAAACAGAATCCTTGCACTGCAGGTCCTCAGGTAGTTTCCTCTCCATCAAGAACAAGGAAAATAACTGTAGTGACATAATCTGATGACTGGTGGGGTAATGATAGAGGGAGAGCAAGCACAGATTCACAGAATGAATGAAGCAGAAGCAATGAGATCCTTGCACTGCAGGTCCTCAGGTACAACTTCCTCTCTAGCAAGGAGAACTTTGAGCAGCACAGTAGTGACATCGTCACATCACCAATTCTCATCCCAGACTAACAAGCAGAGGCAGCAGTTCCTTGAATGATCTCACACTGCAGATATACAACTATGAGGCTCAGGCGTGCCTACAGGAACTGCATTATTTTCTTTCAAGAAGAATCCAAGACAAAAAAGAAGAGTCTTCTGGCTGGTACTGCTTAACTACAATTAACATTTCCTGATGTTCCCTCTCACATAGCAAATCTTCACTTTTTGAGTTCAAGCTCCATTCGAATATACGTAAGTGCATCAAACAAGTTAGCACATATGTTCACCTTTTTTTCTTTCTCCTGCTGTCCTAGGAGCATTAGGTATCCTACCAGTTTGAATTTCCTTCTGTTTTAACGCTATGGTGAGGTGGGCCTAAAAGTATCAGTAAGCCACAGTGCAATACAGCAGAGTAATCCTTTGGCAAAAGGACCTTTTATGTCATCACATCAGAACTCCTAAAAATTGGGTCTCCTTCATGTCAGAAGTGGTTGTGATGGAAGCGATGAATAAGGCAATACTGTACGGAGTTCCGATAAATTTGAATAACAAAGGGTTGTTGGTTTTAAGAAGATGCACAATAGAGTTTTCTTCAAACAGAAGGTATGTGCATGGGTCATTAGCATCACAAATCCCAAATTTATGAGGTTTGTTCCCCTATTTTACGATAATGGACAGTGACATGCCAAGCATGCCTTTCCGCCCTCCAGCCAACTACTGTATACATCCAGAATGGCTGATGTGCAGCACAAATACAACCTAATGTTATCTACAAACTGCACACAACTGTTCCGGGCAGGGCTGTCTTTACTACTGATTGGAACCTTGGCAAACATACATCTTCGCACTCCAACCCATCATCCCAGAAAACACACACATAGACTTATCTAAAAAACCAATACACAGGATCCCTCTATCATATTACCCCCATCATTACACAGGACCCCCCCCCCCCCCCCATACATGTCTCCCAACTTTTTGAGATGGGAATGAGGGACACCTATTAGCAAAATTATGCAGGGCATAGGACACACCCTTTGCCACTCTCCCTTAAAGGAGAATTGTTAAAAAAACAAGATCTGTTAAACCCACCAGTGCTTTTTTTTACCACTACTATTCCTTTATATTGGCCTTTGGAATTTCCAAATGCAGCAATTTAGAAATCAGATGAAAGGTTTAGACCTGGAAAACACTTTATGACTTTATGATAGATAAAAAGTGTATTTTATATACATCTATATAGATCAGACCAAAATGAGGGACAAATGAGGAGGAATGAGGGACAGAGGGACATTGCTCCAAATCAGGGACAGTCCCTCGAAATCGGGATTAGTTGGGAGCTATGCCCCCATACTATCCCATCATTACACAGGACAGACCTTCTCCATCATTGCACAGGACCCCTCCCCCATACACCTATCAATACACAGGACCCCCTCCCCATGCTACCCCCATCATTACAGAAGACCCCCTCTCCCATACACAACCTCCATCATTACACAGGATCCCCCTCCCCATATTACCCAGGACCCCTCCTCCATACTATCCCCATCATTACACAGGACCCCTCTCCTTCACCATTAAACAGGCCCCCTCCCCCATACTACCCCGATCATTAAACAGGACCCCTCCTCCATACTACCCCATCATTACACAGGACCCTCTCCCCCATACTATCCCCATCATTACACGGGACCCCCCTCCTCTATCATTACTCAGGACCCATCCCTCATACACCCATCATTACACAGGACCCCCCTCCTCCACCATTAAACAGGCCCCCTGCCCCATACTACCCCATCATTACTCAGGACCCCCTCCTTCACTATTACACAGGACCCCTCCCCAATACTACCCCCATCATTACACAGGACCCGCCTCATACGTCATTGCACAGGACCCCTCCCCTATACATCCATCATTACACAGGACCCCTCCTCCATACTATCCCCACCATTACACAGGACGACTCCCCCATACTACCCCGATCATTACACAGGACCCCTCCCTCATACTACCCCATCATTACACAGGACCCCTCCCTCATACTACCCCATCATTACACAGGACCAGCTCCTCCATCATTACACAGGCCCCTCTTCCATACTATCCCTATCATTATACAGGACCCCTCCCCCATAATTACACAGGAACCCCTCCCCCATATTACCCCCATCATTACACAGGAATACTTACCTTTTTACTTACTTCAATACTTTGAGCCACTGAGCCTGAACAAGCATTTCTGATCTGCATACTCATTCTGTATTGGTCACATACAGTAGAAAGTATTGAATCCAGAGAGTCAGCTTAACCACTTGAGCCCCGGACCATTATGCTGCCTAAGGACCAGAGGTCTTTTTCCAATTTGGCACTGCGTCGCTTTAACTGCTAATTGCGCAGTCATGCAATGCTGTACCCAAACGAAATTTGCGTCCTTTTCTTCCCACAAATAGAGCTTTCTTTTGATGGTATTTGATCACCTCTGCGGTTTTTATTTTTTGCGCTATAAATGGAAAAAGACCGAAAATTTGGAAAAAAAATGATATTTTCTACTTTTTGTTATAAAAAAAATCCAATAAACTCAATTTTAGTCATACATTTAGGCCAAAATGTATTCGGCCACATGTTTTTGGTAAAAAAAATGTCAATAAGCGTATATTTATTGGTTTGCGCAAAAGTTATAGCGTCTACAAACTAGGGTACATTTTCTGTAATTTACACAGCTTTTAGTTTATGACTGCCTATGTCATTTCTTGAGGTGCTAAAATGGCAGGGCAGTACAAAACCCCCCCAAATGACCCCATTGTGGAAAGTAGACACCCCAAGGAAATTGCTGAGAGGCATGTTGAACCCATTGAATATTTATTTTTTTTGTCCCAAGTGATTGAATAATGACAAAAAAAAAAAAATATTTACAAAAAGTTGTCACTAAATGATATATTGCTCACACAGGCCATGGGCCTATGTGGAATTGCACCCCAAAATACATTCTGCTGCTTCTCCTGAATATGGGGATACCACATGTGTGGGACTTTTTGGGAGCCTAGCCGCGTACGGGGCCCCGAAATCCAATCACCGCCTTCAGGATTTCTAAGGGCGTAAATTTATGATTTCACTCTTTACTGCCTATCACAGTTTCGGAGGCCATGGAATGCCCAGGTGGCACAAAACCCCCCCAAATGACCCCATTTTGGAAAGTAGACACCCCAAGCTATTTCCAGAGAGGCATATTGAGTCCATGGAATATTTTATATTTTGACACAAGTTGCGGGAAAGTGACACATTTTTTTTTTTTTTTTTTTGCACAAAGTTGTCACTAAATGATATATTGCTCACACAGGCCATGGGCATATGTGGAATTGCACCCCAAAATACATTTAGCTACTTCTCCTGAGTACGGGGATACCACATGCATACCTCCCAACCGTCCCGGATTGCCCGGGAAAGTCCCGCTGTGGGAGGTCTGTCCCGCGTCCCGGGCACCTTCATTCCGGGACAATACAATGTCCCGGAATCGCCCCATTGGGATCTGATGCCCCCTAAAAATTGCCGCTGCATTGCCGCTGTCCCTCACTGCCCGGCGCTGTACTGGTTCTGGCCAAGACCGCTTCATTTCACCCCCAGATGCTGCCTGGCTAACTGCCAAAACAACTGGTTGCTAGGCATGGCCCGCCTGGCGTCTAACAACCAGTGACGTCACGACGAGGAGGAGAGTGGAGCCCCAGCATTCAGTGCGAGCTGGAGGAGGATTCCTCCTCGCGCCTAAGCTCCGCCCCCGGCTCCACCCCCCAACTCCGGGTCTCCCCTGAAGGCTGTTCCTGCTCTGGAAGAAAGGTAGGAGAATGCTCCCTGCATTGTCCTGTGCACACAGAATGAATCCCGCACGGCACAGCCTGAGGCTGGTTTTCTCACTGTGTGGAAATTTTCTTTGATTGGAACTTGCGGCTGCTTGTCCTCATGGTGATTGGCTGCAGCACATGGCAATCATCCTCCTGTATTTGCCAACAGAACACTCCCCGTGGGGGCGGGGTCAGTTGCCGGTCTGTGCTGAAGACGAGGAGGAGGGCTTTCTGCAGGTCTGTGTATGTGTGATAGGAAAGTTGCTGCAGTTAACTTAAGCTGTTGCAGTGTCCTGGCAGATGACAGATAGATTTCTGGTGAAGCCTGTGCCCAGAATCTTAGCTCAGGTTGCAGACACAGAGCATCACTCGTTCTGTCTGTTTAATCTGTACAGGACTCTGCAGCAGGAGATAAGGAGAGTGTGTGCTGAGAACGGGGAAGTGTTCTGTGTGTGTCTCAATCTGAATTGCCCTGTTTATGTTTCCTCTCCTGAGCTCTCTGTCCACCCCCCGTCCAATCCTGCGATCTCCCTGTCCACCCCCCCATCCAATCCTGCGATCTCCCTGTCCACCACCCCGTCCAATCCTGCGATCTCCCCGTCCCATCCTGCGATCTCCCCGTCCAATCCTGCGATCTCCCCGTCCAATCCTGCGATCTCCCCGTCCCATCCCGCGATCTCCCTGTCCACCTCCCCGTCCAATCCTGCGATCTCCCCGTCCAATCCTGCGATCTCCCCGTCCCATCCCGCGATCTCCCTGTCCACCCCCCCCGTCCAATCCTGCGATCTCCCCGTCCAATCCTGCGATCTCCCCGTCCAATCCTGCAATCTCCCCGTCCACCCCCCCTTCCCTTCCTGCGATCTCCCCGTCCACCACCCTTCCCATCCTGCGATCTCCCCGTCCCATCCTGCGATCTCCCCGTCCCATCCTGCGATCTCCCCGTCCCATCCTGCGTTCCCCCCGTCCCATCCTGCGATCTCCCTGTCCCACCCTGCGATCTCCCCGTCCCATCCTGCGACCTCCCTGTCCACCCCAACTTCCCACCCCGCGATCTCCCTGTCCACCCCCACCGTCCAATCCTGCGATCTCCCCGTCCAATCCTGCGATCTCCCCGTCCAATCCTGCGATCTCCCCGTCCCATCCTGCGATCTCCCCGTCCCATCCTGCGATCTCCCCGTCCACCCCCCCTTCCCTTCCTGCGATCTCCCCATCCACCACCCTTCCCATCCTGCGATCTCCCCGTCCCATCCTGCGATCTCCCCGTCCCATCCTGCGATCTCCCCGTCCCATCCTGCGATCTCCCCATCCCATCCTGCGATCTCCCTGTCCCACCCTGCGATCTCCCCGTCCCATCCGGCGATCTCCTTGTCCACCCCCCCCGTCCCATCCTGCGATCTCCCTGTCCACCCCCCGTCCCATCCTGTGATCTCCCCGTCCAATCCTGCGATCTCTCCGTCCAATCCTGCGATCTCTCTGTCCAATCCTGCGATCTCTCTGTCCAATCCTGCGATCTCCCCGTCCCACCCTGCGATCTCCCCGTCCCACCCTGCGATCTCCCCGTCCAATCCTGCGATCTCCCCGTCCAATCCTGCGATCTCCCCGTCCAATCCTGCGATCTCCCCGTCCCATCCTGCGATCTCCCTGTCCACCCCCCCATCCCATCCTGGGGTCTCTCTGGACATGTGGCCCCATCCAGTGCGCTGCGTGTCTTCAGAGGTCAGGATGTATGCAGAAACATAAGAGAGTTTCTCAGTCCAACTGTATTCAACTACATTACATTCTTCTAATAAACTTTAAGCAAAATACTCTAAAAATAGTGTAAAAATAGACAGACTTTTGTTAAATTGAGATATATTATAGTGATGTAAACATGTCTCCAATATGATTGACCACACCTCTTAAACCACAACCAAATGACCACGCCCTTTTTTGCTGGCCACGCCCACTTCTCGGCATGGTGCGCTGCGCTCTCCACACATCGGATCTTCTAAGTGTCCCTCATTGTCAAGTTCAAAAGTTGGGAGGTATGCACATGTGTGGGGCTTTTTGGGAGCCTAGCCGTGTACGGGACCCCGAAAACCAATCACCGCCTTCAGGATTTCTAAGGGTGAAAATTTTTGATTTCACTCTTCACTGCCTATCACAGTTTCGGAGGCCATGGAATGCCCAGGTGGCACAAAACCCCCCCAAATGACCCCATTTTGGAAAGTAGACACCCCAAGCTATTTGCTGAGAGGCATGGTGAGTATTTTGCAGCTCTCATTTGTTTTTGAAAATGAAGAAAGACAAGAAAAAACTTTTTTTTTTTCTTTTTTCAATTTTCAAAACTTTGTGACAAAAAGTGAGGTCTGCAAAATACTCACTATACCTCTCAGCAAATAGCTTGGGGTGTCCACTTTCCAAAATGGGGTCATTTGGGGGGGGTTTGTGCCACCTGGGCATTCCATGGTCTCCGAAACTGTGATAAGCAGTCAAGAGAGAAATCAAAAATTCACGCCCTTAGAAAGCCTGAAGGCGGTGCTTGGTTTTCGGGGTTCCGTACGCGGCTAGGCTCCCAAAAAGTCTCACACATGTGATATCCCCGTACTCAGGAGAAGCAGCAGAATGTATTTTGGGGTATAATTTCACATATTCCCATGGCATGTTTGAGCAATATATCATTTAGTGACAATTTTGTGCAAAAAAAAAAAAAATTGTCTCTTTCCCGCAACTTGTGTCGCAATATAAAATATTCCATGGACTCGACATGCCTCTCAGCAAATAGCTTGGGGTGTCTACTTTCCAAAATTGGGTTATTTGGGGGGGTTTTGAACTGTCCTGGCATTTTATGCACAACATTTAGAAGCTTATGTCACACATCACCCACTCTTCTAACCACTTGAAGACAAAGCCCTTTCTGACACTTATTGTTTACATGAAAAAGTTTTTTTTTTTTGCAAGAAAATTACTTTGAACCCCCAAACATTATATATTTTTTTTAAAGCAAATGCCCTACAGATTAAAATGGTGGGTGTTTCATTTTTTTTTTCACACAGTATTTGCGCAGCGATTTTTCAAACGCATTTTTTGGGGAAAAAACACACTTTTTTAAATTTTAATGCACTAAAACACACTATATTGCCCAAATGTTTGATGAAATAAAAAAGATGATCTTAGGCCGAGTACATGGATACCAAACATGACATGCTTTACAATTGCGCACAAACGTGCAGTGGCAACAAAATAAATACATTTTTAAAAGCCTTTAAAAGCCTTTACAGGTTACCACTTTAGATTTACAGAGGAGGTCTACTGCAAAAATTACTGCCCTCGATCTAACCTTCGCGGTGATACCTCACATGCATCGTGCAATTGCTGTTTACGTTTGACGACAGACCGCCGCTTGCGTTCGCCTTAGTGCGAGAGCAGGGGGCCACGGGTGCTTTTTTTTTTTTTTTTTTTTTTCTTTATTATTTTTTTGCTTTTTTATCTTATTTTTAAACTGTTCCTTTCATTTTTATTTTTTTTTAATCATTTTTATTGTTATCTCGGGGAATGTAAATATCCCCTATGATAGCAATAGGTAGTGACAGGTACTCTTTTTTTGAAAAAATTGGGGTCTATTAGACCCTAGATCTCTCCTCTGCCCTCAAAGCATCTGACCACACCAAGATCGGTGTGATAAAATGCTTCCCCAATTTCCCAATGGCGCTATTTACATCCAGCGAAATCTAAGTCATAAAATGCTCGTAGCTTCCGGTTTCTTAGGCCATAGAGATGTTTGGAGCCACTCTGGTCTCTGATCAGCTCTATGGTCAGCTGGCTGAATCACCGGCTGCATTTTCAGGTTCCCTGTTGAGACAGGAGAGCCAGAGAAAAACACGGAAGACGGTGGGGGGGGGGGGGGGCATTCCCTCCCACGGCTTGTAAAAGCAGTCTAGAGGCTAATTAGCCGCTAGGATTGCTTTTACATGAAAGCCGACCGCTGGCTGAAAAGAATGATACCAAGATGATACCTAAACCTGCAGGCATCATTCTGGTATAACCACTCAAAGTTGTGAATGGCGTACCTGAAGACAAAAAAATGGTTAACAATAGGGGTGCAACGGATCAAAAATCTCACGGATCGGATCGATCCTCGGATCAGAGTCACGGATCGGATCGATCCTCGGATCAGCATAAAAAAAAAAAAAAAAAAAAAAAACCAAAAACAAAACACACAAATCTTGTTACACCCACCAGAGTTTTAGATTTAAAAGCTATTTTCAACACAAAACCGAGCTTATATGCATAAATATGCTCCGATGGGTGTAACAAGATGTCCGCTTGCCCCCTTCTCACTCTATCATTATTGTACTGTGCAGGAGTGTGGGGTGTAGCAAGATGGCGGCGACGAAACGTCACTTCCTGTCGAGACAGCGGCCACTTCCGGGTGTACCAAGATGGCCGCAGCTCCGGAGCTAGGCCGAAGCCGGGGACTTTCCTATGGCTGAGGCCGAAAAGTGTTCCGCGGATCGCGGGTGTGCCGATCCGCGGAGGGTGATCCGTACGGATCACGGATCGGCAACGATCCGTTGCACCCCTAGTTAACAATAAAGCACAGTAAACGGTAAAGTATAAAAAATTGCATACCTGAAAAGCAAACATGATAAAACATAATAACAATAAAACATTGCAGAATAGAATACAGTAAAAAAAGAGCAGAACAATAGAGAGAATAGAGAGAGAGAGAACAATAAAACGACAACTATTTTTTTTTATTTTATATATATATATATATTTTTTTTTTTACACTTTTTTTGTAACTAACTTTTATAACTGTAACCGGTTCCAGGTTCGGGTCTCTCAAAATGCGATGGCATCTTGGGAGACCCTGTGAAAGTGTGCCTAGTCTGTGCAATGCTGTACCCTACGCTAATACTCAACTAGTGCATGGTAGCGTTCAAAACATTCACCAATGCAAAGACCAGGATTGTCAGGACAGGAGGGACAATAATAGCGGGTGTCACGCCTATATCCGCGCTAGCTGCAGACACAATATCTTTTTTGGGGGCGTTCGCTGGGTAGGGGTACTCGGGAGGACATAAAAATGCCTCTCATGCAGCCGACTGCATTTGGTTGGGGATGTGAATGGGGGAAGTACGGGCGCTGCAGAAGCGGTGGGTTCCCAATTAGGATTGGCGAATGCAGTAGGAAGGGCACTATGGGCACGACGGGCCTGTGTTTGTCTTTTTGGTGGCAGTGGGACACTACTTGTGCTTGCCACCTCACCAGCTTGAACTGCACTTATGGGACTCGCCACGTCACCAAGTGTTACTGCAGTGCTGGTTTGACTACGACCGGGGTGTACTAGGCCGCTGGCGCTTGCCAGTTCACCAAAACGCTACCAAAAAATCTGTTGGCGATCGCAGGGATCAGGCGTGACTCTGCGAACGCTGCAGTTATGCGTTTAGTCTTTTGTAAGTGACAGTGATCGATCGATACTGCACTTGGGTGGGCTGGGCTGGGCCGGGCGGAGGGGCAAAACGCAGGTGCTAGCAGGTATCTGGGCTGATCCCGCTAACACTGCGTTTTTGAGAACCCTAAACTGCTGGGGATGCTAGTATAGATCTGATCGGATCAGATATTGATCCGTTCAGATACTATACCACTAAGGGAGGTGTACGGCGCGTGGGTGGGTGTTAGCGGTACTGGCGCTAACCTGACGCTGCCTGGAGCTGGTGCTTGCCAGTTCACCAAAATACTACCAAAAAAACTGTTAGCGATCGCAGGGATCAGGCCTGACTCTGTGAACGCTGCAGTTATGCATTTAGTGTTTTGTAAGTGTCAGTGATCGATCGATACTGCACTTGGGTGGGCTGGGCCGGGCGGAGGGGCAAAACGCAGGTGCTAGCAGGTATCTGGGCTGATTCCGCTAACACTGCGTTTTTGGGAACCCTAAACTGCTGGGGACACTAGTATAGATCTGATCGGATCAGATATTGATCCGTTCAGATACTATACCACTAAGGGAGGCGTATGCTGCGTGCGTGGGTGTTAGCGGTACTGGCGCTAACCTGACCCTGCCTGGGGCTGGTGCTTGCCAGTTCACCAAAATACTACCAAAAAAACTGTTAGCGATCGCAGGGATCAGGCCTGACTCTGCGAACGCTGCAGTTATGCGTTTAGTCTTTTGTAAGTGACAGTGATGGATCGATACTGCACTTGGGTGGGCTGGGCTGGGCCGGGCGGAGGGGCAAAACGCAGGTGCTAGCAGGTATCTGGGCTGATCCCGCTAACACTGCGTTTTTGGGAACCCTAAACTGCTGGGGACGCTAGTATAGATCTGATCGGATCAGATATTGATGCGTTCAGATACTATACCACTAAGGGAGGCGTATGCTGCGTGCGTGGGTGTTAGCGGTACTGGCGCTAATCTGACGCTGCCTGGGGCGACGCATATCACCGCCGGGCGATCAGGGGGCTAAACCTTTATTCGGTAATAAACGGCGGGTGCCCTGACACTATAAAAAATAAACAAACTAACCAGCGTCAACCGTAACGGTTATACGGTGATCAGTGGTGAAAGGGTTAACTAGGGGGCAATCAAGGGGTTAAAACATTTATTCGGTAGTATATGGGGGTCCCTGACGCTATAAAACGCTGACGGCGAACCTAAATATTTATGTCCCTAACTAGCGTCACCAGCGACACTAATACAGCGATCAGAAAAATGATCGCTTAGTGACACTGGTGACAGGGGGTGATCAAGGGGTTAAAACTTTATTAGGGGGGGTTAGGGGGGTACCCTAGACCTAAAGGGGGGTAATACTCACTGTCCCAACACTGTAACTGTCACAAACTGACACTATGCAGTAATCAGAAAAAAAAAAAAAAAAAAACTGCTGGTGTCAGTTTGTGACAGGGGGGGGGGGGGGGGGTGATTGGGGGGGGGATCGGGGGGGGGGGGGGGATCGGGGTGTTTTGTGTGCCTGGCATGTTCTACTGTGTGTGTGTGTGTTGGTGCACTCACATTGATGTCTTCTCTCCTCGGGCCGGAACGGAAATTACCGAGCCGAGGAGAGATGACATCATTTCCTTTGCTGCTGTTTAGCATACAGCAGCAAAGGAATGATTCGATTGGCCGGCGGCGATCGCGAGGGGGGGCCACGAACGGATGGTCTCCCCCTCACCACCGATCGCCGCTGGACAAACGACGACCGCCTCGGGCACCGGGGGGGGGGGTCCGATCGGACCCCCCACCCGCGGAAGGCAAATCACGTACCCTGTATGTGATTTTGCCTGTCCGTGCCACTTTGCCGACGTACATCGGCGTGAGGCGGTCGTCAAGTGGTTAAGACCCAACTCTGGGAAATCTAAATATTCCTCCTTGCAGTGGGGTTCCATCTGCACCGCAGGGGTTAACCACTTGTTTAGGAGTAAAAAGATTTGACTTAAAGGATCCTCCACTCCTGCAGTAGATGGTGCTCCCCCATGCTCCAGCGGCAGACTGTCCCTTGGCATCATCATGTCCAATGCAGAACTAAGGACTCTGCAGTGGTCTTGATGACCTCACAACCGAAGGCGCTACGAGGACTGGTCTAGCAGTGCAGAGGCGTGGAGGATCAGGTAAGTAGATCTTATTTTCTATGCCCCCTAGACCTAAAGCAGTTAGCCCAAGCAGTGCAGGCACACTCAAGTTTCCCAGAATTTGTTTTTCACCTGGTGATTAGTATTACATACTTACCAACATTATGGTCCCAGATCCCAGGACATTGTTAACCCTACCCATGGTCTACATTTAGTTTGCCCACTTTTTTTTGTGAGCGTACCCAAATCACATTTACTTTAAAAGTTGGTTTTGACCAAACCCCACTTCTAAATATGCAGGGACAGCCCATCATGCCCACTTTAGGAGTTGGTCCCACCCGGAGCTTGCTTTTAAAAATGTTGGGACCTCCAACTTGAGGTTTCGATCCCATACAACTAATGCCTTGTTACTGTGCATGTATAGGGACAATTGTAGGCACGCATTCATACTCACTCAGGTTAAACTGGATGAACTGGTGTCTTTATTCAACCTTACAAACTATGTAACTATGTATAATAACTTATATAAGGTTGATGCTGTGATCCCGGGACATGGCTCAGGACACAACATCAGTGGGACAGAGGACCAAGATGGTGGATTGCCCTTGGACACTTGGCATCTATGGTATGATTAACATGAAGCCCCTGCTATAACATTCTGTACTCTTTTGGGAAGGCGTTCCACAAGATTTTGGAGTGTGTCTGGGGGAATTTGTGTCCATTCATCTAAAAGAACATTTGTGAGGTCACATACTTATGTTGGGTGAGAAGACCTGGCTCACCATCAGCGTTCCAGGTATGGAGCTGGCCACCATTTTTGATGTCAGATACTGATATTGAATGGGAATACTTGGTTCATAACTAACATGCCAATTCATGACAAAGGTGTTCAGTAGGGTTGAGGTCAGGGATCTGTGCAAGCAACTTGAGTTCCTCCCACCAAACTGGTCAAACCATGTCCTTATGGTTTGGCCCCCATTTCTAGGGTTCAGTATTGATGTTTGATGAAAATACCTGGTTCACAATTGGGGTTCCAGTTCATTTATATAGTGTTCAGTAGGGTTTGAGGTTAGGGCTCTGTGCAGGCGACTTGAGTTCCTCCACACCAAACTGGTCAAACCATGTCCTTATGGATTTGGCCACCATTTATAGGGTCAAGTACTGATGTTTGATGAAAATATCTGGTTCACAATTGGGGTTCCAATTTATCCCAAAGGTGTTCCGTAGGGCTGAGGTCAGGGCTCCATGCAGGAAACTTGAGTTCATCCACACCAAACCCCTCAAACCATGTCTTTATGAGTTGGCCACCATTTCTAAGGTCTGGTACTGATGTTGGATTAGAAACCTAGCTTATAATTGGCATTCTATTTTAATCCTAAGGTGTTCGGTGGGGTTTAGGCCAGGATTCTATGCAAGTGACTTGAGTTATTCCACACCAAACTGGTCACACCATTTTTTTTGGAGCTTTCCACCATTTATGAGATCAGGTACAGATGAGAAGACCTGACTCACAATTTGGGGTTCTAATTCATCCCAAAGATGTTCAGTAGGGTTGAGGTCAGAGCTCTGTACAGGAAGCTCCAATTCTTCCACATCAAACCATGTCTTCATGGAGTTGGTTTTGTACACAGGGGCACAGTCATGGTTGAACAGAAAAGAGTCTTCACCAAATAAGTTTGCTAAAATAGCACAATTGTCTAAATGTCTTTGTATACTGTGGTAATAATGGTACCCTTCAATGGAAACACCTGAACTCATTGGAAGGATGTCCACACACTTTTTCCCATTATAACGGAACGATAACCAGACATGGAAAACAAATATGGTTTGTGATACAAGAGCGCCATCTTGTGTCTATATCACTGTGATGTAGAACTCTTTGGATGGATTTGTAAAATCTCAAAATAAAATTGCCCACAGCAATCAGTGAAATGTCTTTTATTCAATAAAGGTAACAGAACAAAAGATAACGGCGTGCACGTTACAACAGACAATGCATTTTTTTTCTTATATTTTCATGCAGACATGCAAATGTCTGCATGGAGTCTGTATGCTGTCCAAGTCAAGGAATCTCCTGGGATATTGATCTGGGCAGGTAATTAGCAGAGGGGGTTGTTAATCAGTTTCAGCTTCTTTGGTGTTAATGAAATTAACAACAGGTGCACTAGATGGGCAAAAATGAGACGACCTCCAAAACAGGAATGGTTTTGCAGGTGGAGGCAGCTGACATTTTTTTTCCCTACACATCTTTGTTGACTGTTTTTCACTAGTTTTGCATTAGGCTAGGGTCAGTGTCACTACTGGTAGCATGAGGCCATACCTGGACCCTATAGAGGTTGCACAGGCAGTCCAACTCCTCCAGGATGGCACATCAATACGTGCCAATGCCAGAAGGATTGCTGTGTCTCCCAGCACAGTCTCGCATGGAGGAGATTCCAGGAGACAGGCAGGTACTCAAAGAGAGCTGGACAGGGCCGTAGAAGGTCCTTAACCCACCAGCAGGGCCGGTATCTGCTCCTTTGTGCAAGGAGGAACAGGATGAGCACTGCCAGAGCTCTACAAAATGACCTCCAGCAGGCCACTGGTGTGGATGTCTCTGACCAAACAATCAGAAAAATACTTCATGAGGGTGGCCTGAGGGCCCGACGTCCTCTAGTGTGCTCATTGCCTGGCCCCGTGAAGCTTGATTGGCATTTGCCATTGAACACCAGAGTTGGCAGGTCCACCACTGGCGCCCTATGCTTTTCACAGATGAGAGCAGATTCACCCTGAACACATGGCAGACCTGAAAGGGTCTGGAGAAGCCTTGGAGAACGTTATACTGCCTGTAACATCGTTCAGCATATTATAACTGGTTTGGTGGTGGGTCAGTGATGGTCCGGAGAGGCATATCCATAGGAGGGACGCACAGACCTCTACAGGCTACACAATGGCACCCCTACTGCCATTAGGTATCGGGATGAAATCCTTGGACCCATTGTCAGACCCTACACTGGTGCAGTGGGTCCTGGGTTCCCCCTGGTGCACGACAATGCCCGGCCACATGTGGTGAGAGTATACAGCCAGTTCCTGGAGGATGAAGGAATTGATACCATTGAATGGCCCTCACGCTCGCCTGACCTAAATCCAATAGAACACCTCTGGGACATTATGCTTCAGTCCATCCGACCCCGCAAGGTTGCACCTCAGTCTGTTCAGGAACTCAGTGATGCCCTGGTCCAGATCTGGGCGGAGATACCCCACGACACCATCCGTCGTCTCATTAGGAGCATATCCCAACGTTATCAGGCATGCATACAACCAGGTGGGGGCCATACAAACTACTGAGGACCATTTTGAGTTGCTGCAATGAAACTTCAGCAAAATGGACTATCCTGCTGCA
This sequence comes from Lithobates septentrionalis, assembly GCA_037952835.1. Classification (NCBI taxonomy): domain Eukaryota; kingdom Metazoa; phylum Chordata; class Amphibia; order Anura; family Ranidae; genus Lithobates; species Lithobates septentrionalis. The sequence continues at coordinate 670,514 of JBBDGP010001318.1, read as the reverse complement.
TTATTTTGTCACTTTGATTTTCGGGGTGTCTTTGAATTCACCCCATTGTAGGTTGATCATTTTCATTTCCATCAAACGATGTGACATCCTTTCGTTCTCAACACATTACCCAGTCCATATCAGTATAGAGATCCAGCAGGATATTTTTCCCCATTGAGATCTGATGTGTTTTCAAAGCGTTCCTTTAATTTTTGGAGCAGTGTATATATATATCTATATCTAGATATATACAATTTATTTTATTATTATATTATTGTTTATCATCAGACTGAGGACATCTAGTGGCAGAAAGAAGTCCTGTGGGAGGAAATCTCTGGATTGAAGGTGCATATTGTAGCAAAAGCTGCCTTTGTTCTTTCAAAGGGCTATTCAGGGTTGCAGCTCTAAGGTTGCGGGATCATTTTCTTATGTATTATGTATTTAGTTATGTATTCTTATGTATTTATTCCTATTATTTATTTATTATAAAATATTTATTTATGTATTTATTCTTATTTATTTATTATTACTTTTTTTATGTATTCTTATGTATTTCTTTTTTTTTATTATTATTATTTATTTATTATTTATTATTACTTTTTTTATGTATTTATATTCTTATGTATTTAGTTATGTATTCTTATGTATTTATCATTTATTTATTATTATTTATTATTAAATATTCATTTATGTAATTATTATTATTATTTATTTATTATTAAATATTTATTTTTGTATGTATTCTTATGTATTTATTACATATTTATATTCCTATGTATTTAGTTATGTATTCTTATGTATTTATTCTTATGTATTTATTTATTATTATTTATTATTAAATATTTATTTATGTATTTATTATTATTTATTTATGTATTTATTATTATTATTTATGTATTATTAAATATTTATTGTTTTATGTATTTATATTCTTATGTATTTAGTTATGTATAACTTACATATACGGCGGCAAGGCGGCTCTACTGCGCAGGATCATGTACCACCTGGTGCGTGACTATACACAGTGGGAGCTGAGCGGCGGGTACCGTTAACTCGATGTCCGCCAGGAACAACGCTGATCGTTCATTACACAGGTAGAATGGCAGTCTGGCGGAATAAGGAAAGGGATTGGTTGGCACTCAGGATGACATCTAAAATAGTATTTTTTTTTTTATTTAGTACAACAGCCATGTAAACAAGGAAGATCGCCCTTCGGTCAGGAGGGAAGGCAATGGATTCTGTGTTCCTGCAAAGTAAGGACATGGATCAATGCCTTCCCCTAGTAAAAGCACCTCCCCAAAACAGTAAGCAAGCACAGGCTAGGCACACAGTTAACCCTTTGATCGCCCCCTGATGTTAACCCCTTCCCAGCCAGTGTCATTAGTACAGTGACAGTGCATATTATTAGCACTGATCACTGTATTAGTGTTACTGGTTCCCAAAAAAAAGTGTCAGTTAATGTCTGATTTGTCCGCTGCAATACAGCAGTCCCGTCAATAGACATGTGCAATTTGTTTTGTTCTGAATTTGTTTTTTTTTAACGAACTTCGACATATTCGTTAATTCGGATATTCCCCTGTAACTAATTTTTTTTAACGAATATTTGTGAATTCGTAAATTAAAAATCCAAGAAATGCGGAAATTCAAAAATTCGTAAATTTTGTAAATTTGAAAATCCGGAAATTCGAAAATTCGGAAATCCAGAAATTCGAAAACCTGGAAATTTGAAAAAAATTTGAAAATTCGAAAAATAAGAACAAAATTTCGAAAATCTGAAATAATAATTAACTATTATTAACTTAACTGTTACTAACTATTAAATTAAAGGTATTGGAATTTCCTTTCAAATGTGGCTGTTAGGGAATGTAACAAATTATCCGAAATAACGAATGTCGCATCTAAACGAATGGAATGTCGAATCTAAACGAATGGAACGTAATTAATTAATGATAATAAATAACAATAAGATAAATAATAATAAAAACGTTTTATTATTATTATAATTATTTATTATTAATTTGTTCTGTTCCATTTGTTTTGATGCGGCATTTGTTATTTCGGATCATTCGCAACTTCGAAAAAATTTGTAACGTTCATTAACAGCTAAATTTGAAAGGAAATTCCAATAATAACAATCATAATAATAATAATAACAATATCCAGATTTTCGGATTTCTGTTCTTTCGAATTTCCAGATTTTCTTTCTTATTTTTGGATTTTCTAATTTTCTAATTTGTGGATTTTCAAATGTAACAAATTAATCATAATAATATATAACAATAAGATAAATAATAAAAACTTTTTATTATTATTATTTATTATTAATTTGTTCTGTTCCATTTGTTTAGATGCAGCATTTGTTATTTTGGATCATTCGTAACTTTGGATAAATTCGTATTCGTTAGTGAATGTACAGCCAAATTTGAAAGGAAATTCCAATAATAACAATCAAAATAATAATAATAACAATATCCAAATTTTCCGGTTTCCGTTCTTTCGAATTTTCAGATTTTCTTACTTATTTTCGGATTTTCAAATTTTCGAATTTACGAACTTTCAAATTTTCGAATTTCTGGATTTTTGAATTTTCGAATTTGCGGATTTTCGATTTTTGCAGACTTTCGAATTATTTAATTTACAAATTTCGATCATAACGACTGACTCGAAAAAACTAAAAAAACCAAAGAAAACGAATGAAGCAAAAACAATGGATTTTTCATCAGTGCGTGTCTAGTCGCTGATTACCGCCATTACTAGTAAAAAAATTTAACTAAATAAAAATATATTCCATAGTTTGTAGACGCTACAACTCTTGCGCAAACCAATCAATATATGATTATTGGGATTTTTTTTTTTTTACCAAAAATATCTAGCAGAATACATATTGGCCTAACTTGAAGAAGAAATTCGATTTTTTACATTTTTTTTTATTAAATATGTTTTAAAGCAGAAAGTAAAAAATATTGGGGTTTTTTTGGGTTTTTTTTCAAAATTGTCGACCTTTTTTTGTTTATAGCGCAAAAAATAAAAACCGCAGAGGGGATCAAATACCACCAAAAGAAAGCTCTATTTGTGGGGGAAAAAAAAACGTCAATTTTTGTTTGTGTCGCAGGACCGCGCAATTGTCAATTAACCACTTCTGGACTGCCGCACGCCGATATACGTCCTTACTTTGAAGAGGGATATCTTTGTTATGGCAGCAGCTAGCTGTCATAACCCCGGTATCCTCTTCTTCGGCGGGCGGTCCGGTTTCCGATAATGGTGGTCTCTGCAGCGGATTTGCCGCGAGATCACTTTTATTGGCGGCGGGAGAGGCCCCCCCTCCCGCCGCGCTCCGGTGCCCTCCGTCGCTTACTGGAGCCGAAGGTGGCGGCGGAGGCGATCGGATCTTCTTTCTTGCTGGGCATGGAGACGAGTGAGGGGAAGATGGCCCCCACCCATCTCCATACCATTGCAGGGCGGAAGCCACGTCATAAAGTCACTGCTGCCCATAGCTCTTAAAGGGCCTTTTTTTTTTTTAAATGACAATTTTTTTTTCAATTGCATTTTAGTGTAAATATGAGATCTGAAGTCTTTTTGCCCCCGGATCTCATATTTAAGAGGTCCTGTCATGCTTTTTTTCTATTACAAGTTTACATTTCTTGTAAAAGGATTAAAAGTGACACAATTATTTTTTTTTGAACCACTTCAATACTGGGCACTTAGACACCTTCCTGCCCAGACCAATTTTCAGCTTTCAGCGCTGTCGCACTTTGAATGACAATTGCGCGGTCATGCTACACTGTACCCAAACTAAATTTTTATCATTTTGTTCCCACAAATAGAGCTTTCTTTTGGTGGTATTTGATCACCTCTGCGGTTTTTATTTTTTGCTAAACAAATAAAAAAAGACCGAAAATTTTGAAAAAAATAAAAGTTTTGCTTTTGTTTCTGTTAAAAAAAATTGTAAATAAGTAAGTTTTCTCTTTCACTGATGGGCACTGATAAGGCGGCACCAATGAGGTGGCACCAATGAGCGGGCACTGATATGCGGCACTGATGGGCACTGGTAGGCGGCACTGATGGGTGGCACTCATATGCAGCACTGATGGGCATTGATAGGCGGCACTGATGGGTGGCACTGATGGGTGGCACTGATAGGCGACACTGATGGGCAATGAAAGGCGGCACTGCTGGGCACTGATAGGGTGGCGCTGATAGGCGGCACTGCTGGGCACTGATAGGCGGCACTGATGGGCACTTATATGTGGCACTGATACGTATCCCTGGTGGTACTGGCAGTGGTAGGCATTGAAGTGGGCACTGATTGGCAGATGCCTGGGCACAGATTGGCAGCTGCCTGGGCACAGATTGGCATTTCCCTGGGGGTCTAGGGGCATACCTGGTGGTCCAGTGTGGATGGCTTCCCTGGTGGTCCTGGGCGGCTTCCCTGGTGGTCCTGGGTGGGATCCGAGGGGGGTCTGTGCTGATAAACAATCAGCACAGACCCCCCCTGTCAGGAGAGCAGTCGATCGGCTCTCCTCTACTCGCGTCTGTCAGGCGCGAGTGAGAAAAAGACGATCACCGGCTCTTCCTATTTACATCGTGATCAGCCGTGATTGGGCTAACTTTACTGTTGTGTTATTTTTTAATTCAAAAAAGTGTATTTTTTCCAAAAAAGTGCGCTTGTAAGACCACTGCACAAATATGGTGTGACAGAAAATATTGCAACGACCGCCATTTTATTCTCTAGGGTGGTAGAAAAAAAATGTATAATGTTTGGGGATTCTAAGTATTTTTCTAGCAAAAAAAAATGTTTTTAACTTGTAAACAACAAATCTCAGAAAGAGGCTCGGTCCTTAAAGCGGTTGTATACCCGCAAAAAAAAATTTTTTTTTTCTACCCCTGTAAAGCAAAAGGCATAATGAGGTAGTATGCACCGCATACTAGCTCATTATGAAATACTTACCTTAGAACGAGGCGTCGGTATCTTACCTGGTCCACGCCGAGGGAGCTGTCATGTTGCCTCGGCGTGTCTTCCGGGTATCGCGGCTCCAGCGCTGTGAGTGGCTGAAACCGCGATGTCGTCACTCTCGGCAAGGTCCGGCAGTTGCCGGCCTTCAGCCGAGAATCCCCTGTGCGCATGCGCCGCTGCCGTCAGCGGCTCATAGCAAGGGGAATATCTCCTAAACTGTAAAGGTTTAGGAGATATTTTTTTTACCTACAGGAAAGCCTTATTATAGGCTTACCTGTAGGTAAAAGTAAATAAAATGACTTTACAACCGCTTTAAGTGGTTAAAGCGACGTAGTGACGTGTCGCAAAAAAAAATGCAGTGTAAGTATAGGGGTTACAGGAAGTCTCTGAAGGACTCTGACATGCTGGGCCTTGTAGTGCTCCCTCCATCAGCCACTTGCTGAGCTCCAGGGAGCCTCTAGTGGCCTCGGCTTGTTAAGCAGGGACTGGCGCTTCCTCCCTTCGCCAGCAGAGGTCACGCAACACACACACACAGCCATACCAAAGAGCGCACGTGATCTCCGGGCGTACGTCGGTGGGCGGAGTCGTGCGTGGCCGCTCAGTCCCTCCCTCCCCCGGCCGCCGTAGCGGAAGGCGGAAGTGTCCGGTGTCCGGGAGATGGGGGCGGCCGTGTTCTTCGGCTGCACCTTCGTGGCCTTCGGACCGGCGTTGTCCCTCTTCATCCTCACTATCGCCCGGGACCCCCTCCGGGTCATCATCCTGGTGGCCGGGTACTGTCTCAGGGGGTTGTTATATATAAAGGGAGGAGGGGGGGGGATATGTTGGGGTCCCATCATGTGGGGGAGGGGTAACTGATGAATGGGGAGGGGTATGTATGTATGTGTGTGTGTATATATATATATATATATATATATATATATATATATATATATATATATATGGGGGTGACTGTTGTATGAGAGGTTGGGGTGTATTGGGGGGAGGGGGCTGTTATATAGGGGGGGATATGTTGGGGTCCTATCATGTGCAGGAGGGGTAACTGATTAACAGAGAGTATATGTGGGGGAGGGGTGTGTGTGTGTATATATATATATATATATATATATATATATATATATGTGACTGTTGTATGAGAGGTTGGGGTGTATTGGGGGGGGGGGGGATATGTTGGGGTCCTATCATGTGGGGGAGGGGTACCTGACGAATGCGGGGAGAGTATATGTGGGGGAGGGGTATATATACATGGGGGTGCATGTTGTATGAGAAGTTGGGGTGTATTGGTTGGGGGGGATATGTTGGGGTACCTGACTAATAGGGAGAAAGTATATATGGAGGTGCCTGTTGTCTGAGAGGTTGGGGTGTATTGGTGGGGGAGGGGGTCCCGTGTTATGTGGGTGAGGTGTGTATATTGGGGGGGCTCCTGTCATATGGGGGCACTCTGTGTTGGGAGTTCCTGGGGTATCGGGGCTGAGAGTATATGAGGGCAACTGTTAAATTGGGGGTATATATGGGGGGAGGGTGTATATATAGTGGTCCTATCAGGGGAATATATATATATATATACACACACACAACTCTATACCCCCTCTATATAAGTAAATACATGGGGTCCCCAGTTATATAAAGGTTACTGGATGTACAGTATATTGGAGTGTATAGAGTCAGGCTGGGTGTATAAAGTCACGTTGGATATATATGGGGCCCCCCAATCGTGTAGAGGGGTATTGAATATATATTGGGGTGTATAGAGTCATGGCGGGTATGTATGGTGCCCCTAGGGTTGGGAAAAAAATCGATTCAAATCTTGAATCGAGTTGAGAGGTCAAATCGATTCAAAATTTAAGCAAATCGATTTTTCTAGATTTTTTTTTTTTTCACCACGCCGGTCCCGAGACTCTGCGGGCATGAGTTTTTAGGCGAGGTCGCAGCTACGGCCGCGGCCTCGCCTAAAAACTCATGCCCGCAGCGCCTCCAGACCAGCGCTGACACCGCGCCGGGCCTGAAGAGCTGCGGGCATGAGTTTTTAGGTGAGGCCGCGGCTTCGGCCTAGTCCGTGAGGCCGGACACCGCGGACTAGGCCCAAGCCGCGGCCTCGCCTAAAAGCTCATGCCCACAGCACCTCAGGACCGGCGCGGTTTCCAAAAAAAAAAAAAATTCGAACCGTGAATCAAGTTTTTTTTTTAAGAGAATCGAAGATTTTTTTTTTTAAGAAAATCTCCCAGCCCTAGGTGCCCCCCTAGTCCGGTAGAGGGGTGTGTATTGGGGTATATAGTCACGTTAAAACTATATCAAAACCCTCTTATCCAAACCTTGTCAACTCTTTTCTACCCGTAATTCCTTACTTTACCCCGTCCCACTGCCCCCCCCCCCTCCCCCCACCCACCAACTCGCTTACCGCTCAACAGATTGCCAACCATTCAAGAAGCAAAATCGACACCATTCACGAGGAGATATCCAGCATTCAACTTTCTCCCCTCCCCAACACCACACTCAATACTCTCCTCCTCCTCCTGCCCAGTTACCACCAATGAAGTTGATAAACTCCTCTCCGTGGCCCACCTCACCACCTGACCCCGTCCCCTCACAATTACTGTGACCACTTTCCCGCTCTATCCAAAACTCCCCACTAACCCAGTGGTCATCAACCCTGTCCTCAGGGCCCACTAACAGGCCAGTTGTCCACATCTTCAACTTCTCCCTCTCCTCCGGAACACCTTTCCTTCCCCCGCTCAAACATGCACTGGTTACCCCCATACTTACAAAAAGAAAACCCTCACTAGACCCCACCTGTTTGAATAACTTAAGACCCATCTCCCTGCTCCCCTTTGCCTCCAAGCTCATCGAGTGCCTTTGTCCTTGTCCGAATGAGTCGCTACCTCACAGGCAACAACCTTCTCAACCCCCCCCCCCTACAGTCCGGCTTCTGTCCACAACATTCCACTGAAACTGCCCTACTAATACTCACCAATGACCTGCAAACACCAATGGCCATTACTCCATACTCGTACTCTTAGACCTCTCTGCTGCCTTTGACACAGTTGACCACCTGCTCCTCTTCAGCAAACTACACTCCCTTGGCCTCCGTGATTCTGCTTTATCCTGGTTCTCCTCCTACCTATCTCATATCACTTTCAGTGTCACTTACAACTCCATCTCCTCCGCCTCTCTCTGTTGGGGTACCCCAATGCTCCGTCCTTGGGCCCCTCTTATTCTCGCTCTATACCTCTTCCCTGGGCCAGTTGATAACCTCCCATGGGTTCCAATACCACCTCTATGCCGACGACACCCAGATCTAGCTCTCCACTCCTCAACTCACCCCCTCGATCACCTCACGGATCTCAAACTTACTGAAAGACATATCGGTATGGATGTCACACCACTTTCTCAAACTCAATCTTTCTAAAACTGAGCTTATTTCCTCCTTCCCGGTCCCCCCCATGCCTTTACCATTATTATCAACAGCACAACCATTGGTCCCTCCACACATACCAGGGTCCTGGGTGTAATCCTTGACCTCTCCTTCAGCCCCCACATCCAATCACTGGCTAAATCCTGCCACCTTAACCTCCGCAACATCTCCAGAATTCGACCCTTCCTGACTAATGACACCACAAAGCAACTTATTCACTACTTGATTATTACCCGCCTTCACTACTGCAACTCTCTCCTTAATGGCCTACCCTTACACAGGCTCCTCCCCCCTTCAGTCTATTATGAATTCTGCTGCTAGACTAATACACCTCACTAATCGATCCGTGACTGCTGCCCCTCTCTGCCAATCCCTTCACTGGCTTCCCCTCCCCCAACGTGTAAAATTGAAAATGCTAACCACAACATACAAGGCCATTCACAACATCACCCCCATCTACATCACCAACCTCATCTGCAGATATCGCCCAAATCATCCCCTCCGCTCCTCCCAGGACCTCCTAGATATGGATATAGATTTATTTATGTGTGTATATGTTTTAACATGACTATATACCGCAAAACACACCCAACACCTCTCTACCGGACTAGGGGCACCATACATACCTGACATGAATCTATACACCCCAATATATATATATATACACACACAGAAAAGTGAGTACACCCCTCACATTTCTGTAAATATTTTATTATACCTTTTATGTGACAACACTAAAGAAATGACACTTTGCTACCATGTAAAGTAGTGAGTGTCCAGCTTGTATAACAGTGTAAATTTGATGTCCCCTCAAAATAACTCAACACACAGCCATTAATGTCTAGACCGCTGGCAACAAAAGTGAGTACACCCCTAAGTGAAAATGTCCAAATTGGTCTCCAAAGCAGGGCTTGACAAATTTTGCTTGGAATCTAGGAGCCAGCTAAAAAAGTTAGGAGCCAGGTTTTTTTTTTTTTTTTTAAACGACCGACAAAGCTTTATTTTCAATATAAAAATTAACCAATCTTAAATTTACACAGAGATGACTAGAACTAATGTGACTGCTTTTATTTCCTGCCATGCAGGGACACAAGACCACCATATCCCCGCTAAGGATCCAATCAGGTCCGCCTGAAAAACTGACAGGCGAACCTGATCAGACAGCGCGTGTGAAAGGGGCCAAGCAGGGAGATGACAAATAATAAATTAATTTTAATTGACCACTTCCTTCCCGCAGGACGACTATATACGTCCTGTCTTTGAAGAGAAATACCGTTGTTATGGTAGCAGCTAGCTACCATAACCCCGGTATCTTCTTCAAGAGCCGGCGGTTCTCTTTCAGATAAAAGTGGTCTCTGCAGCAGATTCGCAGCGAGATCACTTTTATCGGCGGCAGGAGAGGGGCCCCCCTACCGCCGCGCTCCGGTGCCCTTCACCGCTTACCGTGGCCGCCGGTAACGGCGGAGGCGATCCGGATCTGTCCCTGGCCTGACATGGAGACGAGTGAGAGGAAGATGGCCCCCCCCGCCCATCTCCAAGTCATTGCAGGGCGGAAGCGACGTCAAATCGTCACTTCCACCCATAGCTCTTGAAGGGACATTTTTTTTTTTTTTTTTTTTTTCAAATGACAATTTTTTTTTTTGAATGCATTTTAGTGTAAATATGAGATCTGAGGTCTTTTTGACCCCAGATCTCATATTTAAGAGGACCTGTCATGCTTTTTTTCTATTACAAGGGATTTTTACATTCCTTGTAATAGGAATAAAAGTGACTTTTTTTTTTTTTTTTAAAAGAACAGTGAAAAAATAAAAGTTAAAATAAATAAGAAAAAAAAAATTAAATGTGCCCCATCCCTTGTAATAGAAATAAAAGTGACACAATTTTTATTTTTTTTTTAAAAACAGTGTAAAAATAAAAAATAAAAAGTAAAATATATAAGAAAAAATAATAATTTTTTTAAATGCGCCCCGTCCTGCCGAGCTCGCTTGCAGAAGCGAACGCATATGTGAGTAGCACCCGCATATGAAAGCGGTGTTCAAACCACACGTGAGGTATCGCCACGATCGTTAGAGCGAGAGCAATAATTCTAGCCCTAGACCTCCTCTGTAACTCAAAACATGCAACCTGTAGAATTTTTTAAACGACGCCTATGGAGATTTTAAAGGGTAAAAGTTTGTCGCCATTCCACGAGCGGATGAAATTTTGAAGCGTGACATGTTGGGAATCAATTTACTCGGCGTAACATTATCTTTCACAATATAAAAAAAATTGGGCTAACTTTACTGTTTTCTTATTTTTTAATTAAAAAAGTATTTTTTCCCAAAAAAGTGCGCTTGTAAGTCCGCTACGCAAATACGGTGTGACAGAAAGTATTGCAATGACCGCCATTTTATTCTCTAGGGTGTTAGAATAAAAAATATATATAATGTTTGGGGGTTCTAAGTAAAGGGAAGGAGATGAGCGGGCAGTGAAAACAGGCAGGGGAAGCTCCATTAGCATTGGTGGTTGTCTTGTAATACCAACGGCCACCACCAGAGGGCGCCCGATTGCAGAAGGAACCAGGAACCATAGGACTGCAGTAGGCCGCAAAGCCGGGGCCTCAATTACCGGCGCGGCCCAACGCGATCGCGGCGGGAGGGGGGGGGGTCGAACGGACACAGGTGCCGCCCCAGGCGCCAGGTCGCTAATTCTAGTCGCAAATGCGACCTGGCGCCCGGGGTTTGTCGAGCCCTGCTCCAAAGTGTCAATATTTTGTGTGGCCACCATTATTTTCCAGCACTACCTTAACCCTCTTGGGCATGGAGGTCACCAGAGCTTCACAGGTTACCACTGAAGTCCTCTTCTACTCCTCCATGAGGGCATCACAGAGCTGGTGGATGTTAGAGATCTTGCGCTTCTCCACCTTCCGTTTAAGGATGTCCCACAGATGCTCAATAGGGTTTAGGTCTGGAGACATGCTTGGCCAGTCCATCACCTTTACCCTCAGCTTCTTTAGTAAGGAAGTGGTCATCCTGGAGGTGTGTTTGGGGTCGTTATCATGTTGGAATACTGCCCTGCGGCCCAGTCTCTGAAGGGAGGGGATCATGCTCTGCTTCAGTATGTCACAGTACATGTTGGCATTCATGGTTCCCTCAATGAACTGTAGCTCCCCAGTGCCGGCAGCACTCATGCAGCCCCAGACCATGACATTCCCTCCACCATGCTTGACTGTAGGCAAGACACACTTGTCTTTGTACTCCTCACCTGGTTGCCCCCACACACGCTTGTCACCATCTGAACCAAATAAGTTTATCTTAGTCTCATCAGACCACAGGACATGGTTCCAGTAATCCATGTTCTTAGTCTGCTTGTCTTAAGTAAACTGTTTGCGGGCTTTCTTGTGCATCATCTTTAGAAGAGGCTTCCTTCTGGGATGACAGCCATGCAGACCAATTTAATGCAGTGTGTGGCGTATGGTCTGAGCACCGACAGGCTGACCCCCCACCCCTTCAACCTCTGCAGCAATGCTGGCAGCACTCATACGTCTATTTCCCAAAGACAACCTCTGGATATGACGCTGAGCACGTGACCTCAACTTCTTTGGTTGACCATGGTGAGGCCTGTTCTGAGTGGAACCTGTCCTGTTAAACCGCTGTATGGTCTTGGCCACCGTGCTGCAGCTCAGTTTCAGGGTCTTGGCAATCTTCTTAAAGCCTAGGCCATCTTTATGTAGAGCAACAATTCATTTTTTTCAGATCCTCAGAGAGTTCTTTGGCATGAGGTGCCATGTTGAACTTTCAGTGACCAGTATGAGAGAGTTAGAGTGATAACACCAAATTTAACACACCTGCTCCCCATTCACACCAGAGACCTTGTAACACTAACGAGTCACATGACACCGGGGAGGGAAAATGGCTTATTGGGCCCAATTTGGACATTTTCACTTAGGGGTGTACTCACTTTTGTTGCCAGCGGTTTAGACATTAATGGCTGTGTGTTGAGTTATTTTGAGGGGACAGCAAATTTACACTGTTATACAAGCTGTACACTCACTACTTTACATTGTAGCAAAGTGTCATTTCTTCAGTGTTGTCACATGAAAAGATAGAATAAAATATTTACAAAAATGTTAGGGGTGTACTCACTTTTGTGAGATACACTGTGTGTGTGTGTGTATATGTGTGTGTGTGTGTATATATATATATATATATATATATATATATATTTATATATTTATTGCCCCCAGAGCCATGTTGAATATATACAGTCCCCTCAGTCATATAGAGGGGTGCTGAGGGTAAGTAGAGTATTGTGGGGTGTTTAGAGCAATGCTCAGAGTATTTGGGGGTTCCCAGGACAAACAGTGACTGAGTCTATACACTGTGTACAGGGGGTAAAGACTCATTCTGATTGTCTTCAGTAACTCGTGTATGGGGGTGCTAAGTAGGTTTTTCTGTCGGTGACCCCCATATAGTACAATCATTGTGCAGTCTGAGCTCAGTATGTGACCTGTCCTTTGTTCTTCTTCTGCAGATCTTTCTTCTGGTTGGTGTCAGTCCTCCTGTCCTCTCTGATCTGGTTCATATCGGTCCAGGTCAGCAATAAGAATGACTCCAGCCTGCAGTATGGATTGCTTATATTTGGAGCCGCCATCTCTGTTTTGCTTCAGGAGGCCTTCAGATACGCCTACTACAGACTGCTCAAGTGAGTTTCCACGTTTCCCCTTCATATGTAGGGGTGTGTGCGTGTGTATATGTAGCGTGAGCTGGAGTTGGGCTTAAATTTGTTAGTGTATCTACATTGAACACTCCCCCCCCCCCCCCCCCCCCAATGACAATGCTGCCTACCAAAGCTGCCTCCGTTGCTCCTTCACCCAGAGTGGGGGCGCTTTAATACATGTGGTGTGTTACTGGCCAGATCAGGTGAAAACAGAGGGGAAAAATTGCCTAAAAAAAAAGAAAACAAATGCAGCCTCCACATCTAATGATTGGTAATCTGTAATATGATATTTTTGGTTTTGGGTTTAATACCGCTTTAAGCCGATGATTGTGCCGCAATTGCTTTACCCTTCATACCATCAGCCCAGTTCTGTACTTTTACACTATATCATTGACATGTACCAGGATTTGTGTTTTTCTTGTGTTTGGCCACTTTTCTGTGTCACGCGGCTGAGTCAGCCCTGACCAGAAAGATACATCGGACACTTCCTGTCTCTATTTTGCTGCTGTGCCAAACACCATGATGTAGTAAAGTGGAGGAGGGGAGGGCACAGCATTGTTTAAGGTTTATACGTTCCTGCATAGCATATTAGGGGGGAAAAGGAAGTAAACATATCAGCTGGGCTCTGTGTAGTGATTTCAGAAGGACTTCATTATAAGGAAGGAGTGTGTGTGTGTGTGTGTGTGTGTGTGTGGTTTTTTTTTTCGGGGAGGGTGAGGAGCTGGGGACCACAGCACGGGATGGAAGGTGAGGATCTGGGGACCACACCACGGGATGGAGGGTGAGGAGCTGGGGACCACACCAGAGGATGGAGGGGTGAGAAGCTGGGGACCACAGCACGGGATGGAGGGTGAGGAGCTGGTGACCACAGCACGGGATGGAGGGTGAGGAGCTGGTGACCACAGCACGGGATGGAGGGTGAGGAGCTGGTGACCACAGCACGGGATGGAGGGTGAGGAGCTGGTGACCACAGCACGGGATGGAGGGTGAGGAGCTGGGGACCACAGCACGGGATGGAGGGTGAGGAGCTGGTGACCACAGCACGGGATGGAGGGTGAGGAGCTGGGGACCACACCACGGGATGGAGGGTGAGGAGCTGGGGACCACACCACGGGATGGAGGGTGAGGAGCTGGGGACCACACCAGAGGATGGAGGGTGAGAAGCTGGGGACCACCGCACGGGATGGAGGGTGAGGAGCTGGGGACCACAGCACGGGATGGAGGGTGAGGAGCTGGTGACCACAGCACGGGATGGAGGGTGAGGAGCTGGTGACCACGGGATGGAGGGTGAGGAGCTGGTGACCACAGCACGGGATGGAGGGTGAGGAGCTGGTGACCACAGCACGGGATGGAGGGTGAGGAGCTGGTGACCACAGCACGGGATGGAGGGTGAGGAGCTGGGGACCACACCACGGGATGGAGGGTGAGGAGCTGGGGACCACACCACGGGATGGAGGGTGAGGAGCTGGGGACCACACCACGGGATGGAGGGTGAGGAGCTGGGGACCACACCACGGGGTGGAGGGTGAGGAGCTGGGGACCACACCACGGGGTGGAGGGTGAGGAGCTGGGGACCACACCACGGGATGGAGGGTGAGGAGCTGGGGACCACACCACGGGATGGAGGGTGAGGAGCTGGGGACCACACCACGGGATGGAGGGTGAGGAGCTGGGGACCACACCACGGGATGGAGGGTGAGGAGCTGGGGACCACACCACGGGATGGAGGGTGAGGAGCTGGGGACCACACCACGGGATGGAGGGTGAGGAGCTGGGGACCACACCACGGGATGGAGGGTGAGGAGCTGGGGACCACACCACGGGATGGAGGGTGAGGAGCTGGGGACCACACCACGGGATGGAGGGTGAGGAGCTGGGGACCACACCACGGGATGGAGGGTGAGGAGCTGGGGACCACACCACGGGATGGAGGGTGAGGAGCTGGGGACCACACCACGGGATGGAGGGTGAGGAGCTGGGGACCACACCACGGGATGGAGGGTGAGGAGCTGGGGACCACACCACGGGATGGAGGGTGAGGAGCTGGGGACCACACCACGGGATGGAGGGTGAGGAGCTGGGGACCACACCACGGGATGGAGGGTGAGGAGCTGGGGACCACACCACGGGATGGAGGGTGAGGAGCTGGGGACCACACCACGGGGTGGAGGGTGAGGAGCTGGGGACCACACCACGGGGTGGAGGGTGAGGAGCTGGGGACCACACCACGGGGTGGAGGGTGAGGAGCTGGGGACCACACCACGGGATGGAGGGTGAGGAGCTGGGGACCACACCACGGGATGGAGGGTGAGGAGCTGGGGACCACACCACGGGATGGAGGGTGAGGAGCTGGGGACCACACCACGGATTGGAGGGTGAGGAGCTGGGGACCACAGCACGGGCTGGAGGGTGAGGAGCTGGGGACCACAGCACGGGCTGGAGGGTGAGGAGCTGGGGACCACAGCACGGGCTGGAGGGTGAGGAGCTGGGGACCACAGCACGGGCTGGAGGGTGAGGAGCTGGGGACCACAGCACGGGCTGGAGGGTGAGGAGCTGGGGACCACAGCACGGGCTGGAGGGTGAGGAGCTGGGGACCACAGCACGGGCTGGAGGGTGAGGAGCTGGGGACCACACCACGGGCTGGAGGGTGAGGAGCTGGGGACCACACCACGGGCTGGAGGGTGAGGAGCTGGGGACCACACCACGGGCTGGAGGGTGAGGAGCTGGGGACCACACCACGGGCTGGAGGGTGAGGAGCTGGGGACCACACCACGGGCTGGAGGGTGAGGAGCTGGGGACCACACCACGGGCTGGAGGGTGAGGAGCTGGGGACCACACCACGGGCTGGAGGGTGAGGAGCTGGGGACCACACCACGGGCTGGAGGGTGAGGAGCTTGTGACCACAGCACGGATTGGAAGGTGAGGAGCTGGGGACCACACCACGGGATGGAGGGTGAGGAGCTGGGGACCACACCACGGGATGGAGGGTGAGGAGCTGGGGACCACACCACGGGATGGAGGGTGAGGAGCTGGGGACCACAGCACGGGCTGGAGGGTGAGGAGCTGGTGACCACAGCACGGATTGGAAGGTGAGGAGCTGGGGACCACAGCACGGATTGGAAGGTGAGGAGCTGGGGACCACAGCACGGGATGGGAGGTGAGGAGCTGGGGACCACAGGTTGGAAAGGGAGGTGAGGAGTGAGGGACCACAGCACAGGATGGGAGGTGAGGCGCAGGGGTTCTTAGTGTAGAATGGTGGAGAGTGGGGGACTGCACCATAAGATGGGGGGGTTCAGAATTCGGAAACATTCGGCAGTTGCTCCTCAGTTTGTAGGTTGCAGTTCTTTCTAAAGCCGCTTCTACTTTACAGTAAATATACGTACGCTGTGCATCATGCAGCTTTTTTTGGCCATTTGGAATTCCATAGAGAAAGCAACAACCCTGAACAAAGACAAAGCTGACATTGATAGGGATAAACCTCTCACCCACATGACGCTCAGTGCCGCGGTCAACCAATAAATTATGACGTGTATGAGATTGCCAACTCTGGTGCTCAAACAAAAGAAGCTTTTATTGTGCTTTAGAGGAATCCTATCATAGGGGAACCATGGAGGCTGATATATTCCTAAAAATACAATTTTTGTCTGACTGTCATACTGAACATGAACACCTTTTTGATTATTCACCTGGTAAATGTAGATCAGGATCCGGTCACATGAATCTAGCTCTCCTGTGTCAGCCAGTTCCTGCTGCAGGGGAGAGGAGAGAGTGCTGGCAACCGATGGGCCATTGAAGCCAATGGGTGACGTCACCGCTTCCAGGGATTGCCAGTTGTTGTCGGTCGCACTCTCCTCTTCCCTGTACTCGCCACTGGCTGACACAGGGGATCACATGTCTGAGCTGGAGGGGTTATGCAAATATCAAAATGCCTTGATGGGTGGTTGTCAGTCTGGGGAAAGTGGACGTTCCTAGACAGGCTGCATTTGCATACATTACCACTCTAGGTAATTCCCACGCATGATGCGGAATGAAATCTGAGGAACCTGTTTTAGTAGAGGAGAGTGTCCTATTCAACATTGCGAGAGTGAAAGGAAGGCCGGAGTTCAGCTTTAAATGATGCAGTGCACCTATACAAAGAATGTAAAAGTAGAGTTATCCTTTAAAATATTGCATGGATTAGTAAAGTCACAAGAGAGGTCATTAGACTGGAGATTAAACTTCTGTCCTTCTATTACAGGAAAGCCGTTGAGGGTCTGGCTCAGATCAGTGAAGATGGAAGATCTCCAATCTCTATTCAGCAGATGGCCTACGGTGAGTAGCATATATTATTCAATTGCTTTCCTTTATCTAGCCCTTGGGGTACTATTTCATCCACTGATACCAACAATTGGGCACCATTCCTCCCCACTGACACAAGTGATGGGGCGCCATTCTGCCTCCCGACTGACACCCGCCAGCCCCGGGGCGCCATTCCGCCTCCCGACTGACACCCGCCAGCCCCGGGGCGCCATTCCGCCTCCCGACTGACACCCGCCAGCCCCGGGGCGCCATTCCGCCTCCCGACTGACACCCGCCAGCCCCGGGGCGCCATTCCGCCTCCCGACTGACACCCGCCAGCCCCGGGGCGCCATTCCGCCTCCCGACTGACACCCGCCAGCCCCGGGGCGCCATTCCGCCTCCCCACTGACGCCAGCCCCGGGGCGCCATTCCGCCTCCCCACTGACGCCAGCTCCGGGGCACTGTTTTTTCCCCTCTGTTCCCCTAAAGTCTGAAGGACCATAAGCTGGCTCCCTGTTTTAGAAAGCTTGGAGACCCCTGATCTAAAGAAAAATATCAGTACAGAACAGATAATAGACATATCTTGTTTTTCTTGCAGTGTCCGGCTTCTCTTTCGGGATCATCAGCGGAGTTTTTTCCGTAATCAACATCTTGGCGGATGCGGTGGGCCCTGGAATTGTGGGGGTTCATGGCGATTCCCAGTATTACTTCTTAACTTCAGGTATGGCAGACCGGGCATGTTGGTAAGGTCACATTTAGGAGCTCATGTACTTGGGTTTGGGACCGGAGAGCAAAGCTCCACCCACAAAAGAAACAGTCCTAAGAGTCCCCTATTAATCTCAGTTTTAGTGTTTCCTCCGGCATGGCAGGAGCAGGTAGTGTTGCGGGAGCCGCACTTTCTCGGGTGCCATGCTGGGATAGCATGGCTCCTCTTATATTTTATTTCTTAAAGTGGTTCTAAAGGCTGAAGGTTTTTTTACTTTAATGCATTCTCATTGTGGAAAATAAGAGAAGATGATTGTTGGGGGTTTACATTCACTTTAACAGACTTCTCTTCTACATCACATCTTGTGTACAGCTGTGTATTGTTATATTAGATGGATTCATGCTGTGATTGATTTCTTTTCTTCTGTTGCAGCATTCCTGACCATGGCGATTGTTTTCCTGCACACCTTCTGGGGGATCATATTCTTTGCTGCCTGTGAAAAGCGGAAACCATTGCACATTGTGGGCGTGGTCCTCTGTCACCTGATCACTTCCGGAGTGGTGAGTGCATGGTTGAATAAAAGTTGAATAAAATTCATGAGAGGTTCAGGGATGTGAAAACCCCACACTTGCTGAACATGGGCCGCGCTGCAAGTGATTGCAGCAGGCTAGATCAAGATACCACATAAGGACCGAATCTATTTTTGGCAATTCTTGTTTACAAGTTAAAATCTGTATTTTTTGCTAGGAAATTACTTGGAATCCCCAAAAATATGGATGTATATATAGATAGATAGATATAGAGAGAGAGAGCTATAGATAGAGAGATAGATCTATCTATAGCTCGCTCTCCCTATATATCTATAGCTCGCTCTCCCTATATATCTATAGCGCTCTCTCTGATAGAGAGATAGATGGATCTGTCAGAGAGAGCGCTATAGATATATAGGGAGAGCGAGCTATAGAGAGAGATAGAGATATATATATATATATATATAATAGAGAGAGAGCTCGTGGAACGGTGGGCTAGAACTATTGCTCTCGCTATAATGTTCGCAGCGATACCTCACATGTGTGGTTTGAACACCGTTTACGTATGTGGGCGCGACTTGCGTATACCTTCGCTTCTGCGTGCAAACTTTGAGGGACAGGGTGCTTAAAATTTTTCATTTTTTTTGTTTTCCTATTTTATATATATATATATTAGAATTTTTTTTTTTTTTACACTGTCCCTTTTTAAAAAAAAAAAAAAAAAATACGAATTTTGCTCACTTTTATTTCTGTTACAAGGAATATAAACCCCTGTAATAGAAAAAAACATGATAGGACCTCTTCAATGTGAAATCTGGGGTCACAAAGACCTCACATTTACATTTTTCTTTTTTTTTTTCTTTAATTTGTCCCTTTTAAGGCCGGAGGGCGGAAGTGACGTTTGACGTCGCTCCGGTCCTCCAAGGGCATAGAGGCGAGTGGGGGGCCATCTTGCCCTCACTCGACTTCCTGCCCATCCATCCCGGAGGATCAGATCGTTTTTGCTGCTACCCACGGCTCCAGTAAGGGGCGGAGACTACCAGGACATGGCGGGAGGGGGCTTACCGTTTGTACCGGTGCCCTGAGAAACAATCCAAGGGTGCGGCCGACTGGTCATAGAGGCGATAAAAGAATAGATCATCTTTAATAGCCTCTATGGCGATTCAGGACCGGTGCAATGTACTTCCGATCCAACTTCTTCTTCTTCTTCTTTTTTTTTTTTTTTTTTTTTTTTTGATCTTTTGCTTTTAACCACTTCAGCCCCAGAAGGTTTACAGCCGCCACCCCCTCCTGACCAGTCCATTTTTTGCGATACGGCACTGCGTTACTTTAGCTAAAAATTGCGCGGTCGTGCAACGTACCCAAATTGATGTAATTTTTTTTCCCACAAATAGAGCTTTCTTTTGGTGGCATTTGATCACCTCTGCGGTTTTAAAGCAACAGTGTAAAAATCAAATAAGAAAAAAAAAAATTTCAAGCGCCCCATGCATCTATATATGTGTGCAGGAGTGAACGCATACATAGGTCTCACCCGCATATGTAAACGTGTGAGGTATCGCCGCAGACGTTGGTGAGAGCAATAATTCTACTGCTAGACCTCTAAACGGGTAACCTGTAAAAAAAAAAAAATTTAAAGCGTCCCCTATGGAGATTTTTAAATGATTGGCGCCATTCCAAGAGCATGCGCAATTTTAAAGCGTGACATGTTTGGCATCTATTTACTCGGCATTATATCATCTTTCATATTTTGCAAAAAAATTGGGGTATATATTGTGTGGGTTTTATTTTTATTTTTTTGTTAAATTCATTAAAGTGTATTTTATTTTCAAAAAAATTTAAAAAACCGCTGTGCAAATACTGTGTGACACAAAAAAAATTGCAACAATTGCCCTTTTTTTATTTCCTAGGGTGTCTGCCCAAAAAAATACGAATAAATAATAAAATAAAAAAAATAGATATCTATATATAAAAATGTTTGGGGGTTCTAAGTAATTTTCTAGCAAAAAATACAGTTTTAAAGGTGTAAACAGTGCCAGGAAAAAGTCTGGTCTTCAAGTGGTTAAACGTGGTCTGGGCATCAAGAAGAAGGGTCCTCATTATTAAAATAAAATGTGCTAATTTTTTTTTTATTTTAACCTGCAGAGCATTGCAGGCGCAATCACTGCTTCATGGGTGCATTGCCCAGGTCTCTGTATTGTTTTCCCCCCAGCCCAATATGGAGGTACCTTCTGTTAAGGACCTGAAGGAAGTAAACAATGGACTACAAGTGCAGAGACATCAGCGAGATCTAGAAGAACCCAGTGGTTTATGTAAGAGGAGTGGGGTTGGGAAATCTTAATTATGGGTAAAGCATGAGCCCATGAGACCAAAGGTGGACTATACCTTGAAGCTAGACACTGCTGGTTTATAATTAAGCTGTATATAATTGTGTGCACAAATGTAGTTACTATTAGGATTTAATATTTTTATTAAATTTTTCCTTCTCTTTATTAAACCTTCTTGTAGACATTCCTGAACCCAAGGTACGAGGCCAGCTTGATCCCCATATACATCCTCACCCTAGGCATGGGAGTGTGGGCTTTCATAGCAGCGGGCGGCAACCACCACAACATGCGCAAATGCCTCGCTTGTAAGTATAAGGTCTTTTCTAGCAGCTTGCCGCTATGGTGACACAAGGTTAGAGGTCAGTTACCGTTCAGTCTTTGAGGGACGGGTTTCTTTTGGGAAAACAGGGCAGCCTATCACAGCACCAACATGAAAGGCACCGGTGCCTAAGACGGGGGGGTTGGGGGAGTGGCAAGGGAATATGTAGCTCACCTGCTCTGTGAATTGGTAAAGGGGATCATTTGGACCCCATAACAGTTCACTATGGTTAATCCAAAAAGAATACAGGCTTTCCATCTCGCTCACGGTTTTGTTTATGTGGGTTGTCAAGCTCCAGAAGGGGTTCTGTGCTGAGCCTCATTTCATCTAAATACCTAATCTGTGGTAAACTGCAATGATTAAAGCTGAATTCAAGGATTTCAGTTCCTTTGTTTAAAAAAAAAAAAAGTGAAGGCACACTATGCGTTAAGTCCAAGAAGGTGCATGACCTTTCCTGAACTTCTCTATTATATCGGACAGGTTTATGGCTCTGCTGGAGATGCACTTTAGACACTTAGGGCTGTGAGAGCAGAAAGGCACACAGATCAACTATGCCTACCCATACTCTGTTGCCTTTTCACAGAAGCCTTTGTATTTTGTGATTGAGTTTACATAATACAAAGGCTTCTGTGATTGTATGGCTCTGTCAGAGATGCACTCCAGACACTTTGGGCTGTGAGAGCAGAAAGGCACACAGATCAGCTATGTCTACCCCTGCCCTTTCACAGGAGCCTTTGTATTTTGTGATTTGCGTTCACATAATACAAAGGCTTCTGTGATTGGGTAGGAGGAAGGGAAGGGTGGGCATAGCAGCTGCAGCAACTCTGTTGAAGATGTTGAGACCTGAAGGATAAACATGGGGCTCCTGGAAATACAGGCAATAGCTGTCTTCCAGAATGAAGACACGTTATGAGTTGGGTCCAAGGGAGTGCATGACATCTGAACGTATCTCCTATTTATATCTGAAAGGTTTATAGTACTCTGCAAGACGGCTTTCTGTCAGATATAATTAGGGCTAAGTTCAGAAGATGTCATGCACCTCATAATGTGCCTTCATTCTGGAAGACCGCTATATGCTGTATTTCCAGAGGCCCCAGGCTGATCCTTCAGAACTTAGCATCTTCAATAGAGTTTCTGCAGCTGCTATGCCCACTCCTCTGCTCCTCTTGCCCAATCACAGAAGCCTTTGTGTTATGTGAACACTTTCACAAAATACAAAGGCTTCTGTGAATGGGCAGCAGAGGGGAGGAGGAGTGGGTAAAGCTGCTGAGTGTGCCTTTTTTCCCTTTCGTAGCACTGGAGTGTATCTCTGGCAGAGCCATAAACCTGTCAGATATAAATAATAGAGATAAGTTGAGGAGATGTCATGCACCTCCTTGAACTGAATTCAGGAATGTACCTTCACTAAAGTGGCTGAAGTCCCGTAATTAAGCTTTAAGATATGAATGACAAGGGAATCTTGGGAGATTCTGAAACTGTCATTCTCTAATTGCTTCTGGGAATGCTTATTTACTGAGCACTCCGTGGCGGGTGTCCAGTCCCCACTTATGAGGTAAAGCACTGCACCATTCCATGCTTCCTCCTGGGAGCACTGATGCTTTGGAATGTAGGTAGGCCTTTTGGAGCCCCCTTTTCCGTGATGCAGGACTTGCTAGGATGTATGATCATGGACCTCCAGCAGCGGGGATACTGGTCCACATGGGGGTTGGGGGGCTGCGGTACTCTAGAGCAGGGGTCTCCAAACCTTTTGCGCAAAGGGCAAATTTACTTTCCTTCAGGGGTCAGACTGTGGCTGGTGGGAGCAGAAAATGCCCTGGCATTACTAGCAATGGTGTCCATTGGAGGAGTATTGCCCCATCATTGGTGTCTGTTGGAGGAGTATTGCCCCATCATTGGTGTCTGTTGGAGGAGTATTGCCCCATCATTGGTGTCTGTTGGAGGAGTATTGCCCCATCATTGGTGTCTGTTGGAGGAGTATTGCCCCATCATTGGTGTCTGTTGGAGGAGTATTGCCCCATCATTGGTGTCTGTTGGAGGAGTATTGCCCCATCATTGGTGTCTGTTGGAGGAGTATTGCCCCATCATTGGTGTCTGTTGGAGGAGTATTGCCCCATCATTGGTGTCTGTTGGAGGAGTATTGCCCCATCGTTGGTGTCAGTCTGAGGAGTAGCGCCCCATCGTTGGTGTCATTTGGGAGGAGTAGCGCCCCATCGTTGGTGTCATTTGGGAGGAGTAGCGCCCCATCGTTGGTGTCATTTGGGACCAGTAGCGCCCCATCGTTGGTGTCATTTGGGACCAGTAGCGTCCCATCGTTGGTGTCAGTTGGGAGGAGTAGCGCCCCATCGTTGGTGTCAGTTGGGAGGAGTAGCGCCTCAGGGGCCGGATAAAGGCAACCAAAGGGCCTCATCCAGCCCCCAGGCTGGAGTCCCCTGCTCTAGAGGATTGCCACTTCTCTGAACTACCAGCTTTTCCCTATTATTCCAAGAATGAAACCTTATCACAGTTTTAAAGTGGAATTCAAGGCAACAGAATGAAGAACAGAGTTCAGTCAAACCTTCCAAAACAAGATTTAAAACCTTCACTTTAAAAAAAATAGTGAAACTTACATGAAATCTTCTCATAAATTGAAAGCACATGACCCTGCCGGGAAACCTTCCTATTTTTAAAGATGAGGAGGATTTCTGTAGTTGGTAGCGAGATACGTTCACATAACACTGGACCGGGACTTGCTCTTCAGGTCACTCTATAGACTTGACACAAGGGGGCGGTATTGTGCTGTCTGTGGGTGGAGATTGGTTTCTGTGCACACTCTGAGTAATGGTGGCACCGATCATGGCAGAATTTTGTTGCGGAGCCGGGGGCAGAGATTTGGGTGGCTGCTCCATGATGAATGTCGGCTACAACAGTATAATGTAAAAAGGTCAGACATTAGGATATAGAATTTCTACAGATGAAAGAAAAAAAAAAAAAAACTTGCCTTGACTTCCAGCT
Source organism: Lithobates septentrionalis (assembly GCA_037952835.1). Classification (NCBI taxonomy): domain Eukaryota; kingdom Metazoa; phylum Chordata; class Amphibia; order Anura; family Ranidae; genus Lithobates; species Lithobates septentrionalis. Next base: position 646,326 of record JBBDGP010001318.1, on the reverse strand, counting down.
TACCAACCAAAGTTTGCTTTCTTCAAGGCCCCCCCTTCACATCTTCAGTATTTGGCCAAAGTTGTGTGGACACCTGACCATCACAGCAAACCGTATGTAGAAACTCCGGTGTTTCTACTACTACAGCATACAAGGACATTTTATATAATTGTGCACCTCCAGGCCTGTGGTAGGCCCCTGTGCACAGAGCCAGCTCTATGAAGACTTGAGTATGGTGTATAGACAACCTGAGTGTCCTGAACACCTTTTGACATTGAGACCCAAATCTTCTCATCCAACATCAGTACCTGACCTCACAAACTGTATTTTTGGCACAAATCCCCCCCCCCCCCCAGATGCACTCAATTAAAAATTGAGGATGTTGTAGATGCAAATGGAAAGCGCCCATATTGATGGCCATAGTTTTGGTACTGGATGTCCTTCAAGCTCATAGAGCTGTGATGGTCAGGTGTCCAAAAAACTTTCCAACACTTTACTAAAACTTGAGAGAGTGAAATCTGGTGAAGCTCTGCCTAGAAACCAATCAGCTTCCAGGTTTTATTGTCAAAGCTGAATTGAACAAGCTGAAGTTAGAAGCTGATTGGCTGCCATGCAGAGCTGCACCAGATTTTGAGTGCTCCAGTTTTAGTAAATCAGCCCTAGAGTGCATGACTCATAATATCGCATGGGGTGATTTTGTACATATATATATATATCATACAAGTGTGAAAGGATCCTTCATGAAGAAGCTTTGTGAAGGTGTCCTCACTGCCAGGGAAGGTGCCTCAGGTGTTGTGTGTTTTTTTTTTTTTTTTTTGGTAAATCAAATGATCACAAAGTTAACACTTGAAATTACACTTGTACCTTTTTGATCCCTTTATGTACAGGCAGTAAGTGTCAAGTCTCTTGATTGAACTGTTAAGTGACAGGAGGTGCCTGCATATGCCTTTTATCTTCCTGAGCGCCTTTGCAGAAGAAAGTTTCAGTGCCATCCATCTCCTAATATTTATTTATTACAGGTACTAATATAGCGCTGACAAAGTGATTGTAAAGTCTCCTCCCCCTTTTTTTTTTTTTTTTTTTTTTTTCCACTTCCCACCCGGCCACTGCATATGTACAGCCAGGTGGGCGCTCTCTCCTTCTGAGTGGACATTCAGGAACGTCCCTCAGAATGAGGGGGATCGCGCGCGGGCCTGCGCAGCGGCGCAATCCCGGTGCGCTCGTGTCACCCGGACACGGCGCATCTCAGATCGGCAGGAGGGCTCTGTGATTGTCTTCCTGATCACATGACGGTCGTGTCCAATCACAGCCGTCATGTGATGTAAACAGAGTCGGTTGCTAGGCAATCGTCTCTCCTCTCCTCACACATTAGTTGTTGGTGAGTAGAGCGGATCGCTGCAGCCAGCTGGTGATCAGTGAGTATGAGCTGTTTTTTTACAGCTTTTTACACACTGATCACCAGCATAGTAACACACAGTGTAAAACACAAATATCCCCAAAACACATGTCCCCACATAGTAAAAACACCTGTCGCCCACATATGTCCCAGTAAAATCACATGTCTCAATGATTATCTGCGCACACATGTCCGTGATCACCTGCGCACATCTGTACATGATCATTTGCGTACATCTGTCCGTGATCACACGAACCAATTATTATACATTTAACGGGATTTTTTTTTTTTACCAAAGACATGTAGCAGAATACATTTTGGCTTTAATTTATGAAAAAAAAATCGATTTTATTGGATTTCTTTTTAAAATAGAACAAAGAAAATATTGTGTTTTTTCCCAAATTTCCCATGAATAAATACCACCAAAAGAAAGCTCTATTTGTGCAAACAAAATGATAAAAATTTCATTTGGGTGCAGTGTAGCGTGACCGCGCAATTGTCATTGAAATTGCGAGAGCACTGAAAGCTGAAAATTGGCCTGGGAAGGAAGGGGCGGAAGTGCCCAGTACTGATGTGGGTAAATAAACATGTTATACTTACCTGCTCTGTTGCAGGTCGTTTTGCACAGAGCAGCCCCGACCCCCCTCTTCTCTGGTCCCTCTTCACTGCTCCTGGCCTCTCCCTCCTGTCAAGTGCCCCAGCTTGCTATGGGGGCACACGAGCCGAGTCGCAGCTCCGTCTCCATTCAGACATGGAGCTGCTGTTCGGCCCCGTCCCCTCTCTCTCTCCTGATTGACTGAATTTGACAGCAGCGGTAGCCAATGGCACCACTGCTGTGTCTCAGCCATTCAGAAGGGAAAGTCCCGGATGGCCGAGGGACTCGTAGACATCGCTGATAGAGATGGTAAGTATTGGGGGGGGGGGGGATTTGAGGGGGGCTGCTACACACAGAAGGCTTTTTTTATCTTTATGTATAGAATGCATTAAAGGATATCCAAGTGCCGGTTCACAGTACAGTGACTTAGGATCCGACTTGTAAGTCCTGTCCTGTAAAAGGTTCCTGTACTACTTCAAGGTGACTTCTAGGCAACCTGTACCCATAGATTTCAATGTAAGTTGCCTCCAAGTCAGGTCTCCATCTATATTGAAGCGACTTTACAGGAAAAAGAAAATAATTTACCCAGGTACTCCCCACGTTTACCCAGGCAACCCCCTCCCTCCCACAGAGCTGATTATTCTGTGATTGGCCAAAGTCGCCTGTCCTGGAGGCAACTTAAAGTTGCGTTGGAGTCGCCTCCAAAACGCCTTGCAAAGTCGTGCTGTAAGTCGGGTTGCCCCTGTGAGAAACAGGACTAAAGGTGTTTTCGTTTTAAAAAAAAAAAAGGCATACTTGCCTTCTCTGTGCAGTTGGTTTTGCACAGAGTGGCCCCAATTCTCCTTTTCTGGGGTACCTCAGCGGCGCTCCTGGCTGCTCCTATTCTCGGGTGCCGCTCTCCCCTCGGGGCACACGTGCGGGCGAGCTCCTGTGTCCTGCTGCGGCGTCCCATGACAGACAGCAGGACTGGGGGGGGGGGGGGGCAGGCAGCTCTCGCGTCATTTGGATTTGATTGACAGCAGTGGGAGCCAATGAAAAGGGGGGGCTGCTGCATCACAGGAGGTTTTTCACTGTCATGCATAGAATGCAGGAAGTAAGTATAACATGTTTGTTATTTAAAAAAAAAAAAAAAACGAGCCTTTACAATCACTTTTAAAAAAAACAAACTTTTGATCCTTTTACAATCGTTTTAAGTTGACTTACAGGGTCTCTGAAAAATTAAGTTGTCAGACAAGTGACTTTATTTGCCTTAATGCATCAGGACCAAATTATAAGTGTCATTTGAAGGTGGCAAAACCCCCGAGGTGTGGTGTCCTCCGATAAACCCATCCGCTGCCTGCCAAACGCATTATGGAGAGATTAACATATGTTTTACCTACTTGGGGCCTTATTTATCAATTATTTATGCACATTGAAAGTCTTAGAACAACCTGGATGCTATGGGCCATACAGACTGTCCAACTCCCAGTGCAGCATGGGAAGTAGTGGGTGTTTGTGTGTACCTGTGTGGGAGGGTTGTTTAGGTGAGTACACCTGAACCCATCCTAGAGGCAGCGCAGGGGTTTATCTGTCCCCAACCCCCTCCCTGACCTCCCTCATCCAGCGCAGTGCTCGGTATTGCCCCATGGATAGGTAAAACAGGGACTGTTTTGTTTCTGCAGGGAAGCGGCAAGAGTGTAACCAGGTTATGGTCTATTCTGCTCTTCAGGTGCCCAATGAGGATTGAGACCCACCCAGCTCAGCTGCCGTGCAGCCAACAACAGACACTGAGTCACCATTCAAGTGCTCCTCTCTCACCCAGAAGCCGGCTCCCCTTCCCAAAATCTGGCCCAGGCCAGTAAGACTGTCTCTCCTTTGCCCCTTTCCTCTCGCTCCTTTGCCCCCTTCCTCTCGCTCCTTTGCCCCCTTCCTCTCGCTCCTTTGCCCCCTTCCTCTCGCTCCTTTGCCCCCTTCCTCTCGCTCCTTTGCCCCCTTCCTCTCGCTCCTCTGGCCCCCCTCATCTTCTTTTTTTTTCTCAGTTTACCTCCAGACCTCATTACGCCCTTCTGGCCGGCGCTGGGCCAACTCAGGCTGACTGGAGCAATCTGGTATTGCTCATCTCTTCAAAACCAGTACAATAGAATCCTCTCAGACTCGCGTGCCGCTCTTACGCTGAGATGGTCAAGTCTACAGTTCATCTGTGTTCATTTATTTTTTTCCTTTCGATTTACGATGGAGACTTTCCTGCTCAGAACTGTCTGTTGTCTCGGAGAACGGTTCATTATTACTATTTTTTTTTCCCGGAAATCGATCCTTGGAACGTGGAGGCTACTGGTTCCCCTTCCCTCCTCTTATCCTGACAAGGAACAGTCGCACGCGGCTGCTCCTCAGGGACTGAATAACATGAGTTTTAATGTGGTATGTCATTTTTATGCTTGGTTTTGTTTGGGGGAGGGAGCGCAATTTGGTAACATGCCGAAAGTCGCCAAGTTCGAAACGGCATGTGGTTTATTCTATCAGACGGATCGTTTGTGTCCAGCACTGACATAATTACAGTACTAAACAAAACTTCAAACACGTGTCAAGATAACATTGAGTGCCAGAACGCTACTTTAATTTAAAGTTTACTTATTTCTTTTTTTTTCTTCTGTAAGTCAAGGATGGTGACACTCCAAGGCTGCTGGAGTAAAAGGGGCTCGAGTCTTGTCTGGTGCTAAGTTGGGATAAAAAAAAAAAAAGTGCCCATTTACAAAGTATCATCAAGCAAATGCTCAGGTGAGAAGTCTCAGATGGAAGCTGCCTGAGAGTTGCAGAGAGAGGTAGCTCAGTTTTTAGGACCCTTTCACACGGGATAATTCGATCAAGTCCACCTGTCATTTTTTCACAGGGACCTGATCAGAAGGTCCATGCATTCCTATAGACATGCAGGTGTCTGTTTACACCTGCCTACATCTGATTCGGTCCGCTAAAAAAAAGGCTGCATCCTCTTCCGTTTGGGGTGACCACATCGGTGGCAGCCCTGTGTAAACTAACAGTGAAGTGCGTTTAGTCCCGGGTGCCCATAGAGCAGAGCGGGATGGAAGCCGATTGGAAACAGACCTGTCATCCACCTTGCTACGATCAGCAGGGATCAACTCACAGATGAGAGATAAAAAAATACCCAAGCTCAACTGTCCGCTCAGTCCCTCGTGGCTGAAGACCGATGCTCAAGGCAGAGTATTCACACACTCGAGTAGAAATTCCATAGAGATGAGGCAGCACCCAGTAAATTCATTAAATGTAAAGTCTTGGCTACATAAGACAGGCTGCTACAGCCGAAACGTGTTAGCGCACCTGTGATGTGACTTATATGTAGCCAATAAGGACTTTGCATTTGATGGATTTACTGGGTGCTCATCTCTACTATGGAATATTAGCTCACAGATACCCTGCTGATCGGAATGGAAGGTGCCCATGTGAAAGAGCCTCTAAGCCTCTCAAACAAGTATGTGACCAATTGCCTTTAAAGCTCAAGTCCAGCCATAGCTTTTTTTTTTTTTATATAGCAGTTTGTTTATTTAATGTTTTAATCCATTGAGTCATTCTTGGGCCCATCCCTACTTCCTCTATTGTAGCTAACAAGAATCCCCAGTCTACCCTGTCAAATGCTTTCTTTGCATCTATTGACAGAGAATAGAGCTGGGGGGTCCATCTTTTTTTTTTTTTTGTAATAATAACAGAGTTCTTACAGGGTTTTTTTTAGCAGTTTGTGACCCCATTGGAGTGTCTTCATACTGCTGTGCCCCCTGCCGGGAGAACACAATAGCTCCGCAGGAGGGATTCCCCCATCAATACGGACTGTGTTGATTGGGGAATCAAGCGATTTTCTTACCTGCAACCTGTGGTTACAGGTAAGAAAATCACATCATTATGCCCTGCCTTAGAATGTTTTAATGCTTTCTTTGTCCCTGTCGGAAAAATTTCCTCATTTCCTGTGTGCCTTATGGTTGTTTTTGGGACAGGAAGTGGGGGAAAAATGTCATGGTTGGGACACCAACAGCCATAAACGTTCTGATTCTGCCTGAGGCTAAAAGTCCCTATAGACGGCTCAAATTTTAGCAAATTCCAAATTTGAGCTGTGGACGGATTTAAAAGTCAACTGAGCAGAGTGAAAAATGATCACCAGTGGAAGTGACTGCGTCCTATTGGGTGCAGGCATTGCCATGTCTGCCTGAACAGTTAAAAGGGGAGCCGCCTGTTTTGGTTGGCTGGGGTAATTGATATTTGATAAGAGACATGTATTGTGGACTTAGGAAAAAAAAAAGTGGCGGGAGTTGGGCTTTAAAATCTAAATTGCACCTTTTTTTTGACAGACTTGATATGGGTAAAGCAGGACAGTGAAATCAGTTTTGTAAATGAAACCTATAGTTCATCTTATTCCATATTCCTTGTATTGGCCCTTTTTAAAGATCTGCTCTACCTAAGCAGTGAGTCTTCGCTCTTTTGCTGGATGGTAGCTGTAGATAAAGCCATGGACAGAAAGCATTCTTCGTGACCCATGGCAAAGAAGGGTAGAGTTGTATGTTAATGTTTGGGCACCCCTGGTCAAATGACTTGTGCTGTTGATTTAAAAAAAAAAAAAAAATAGCACTGTGGTGGAGGGTTAAGGTCAGTCAAATTCACTTTTAATCCAAGAGTATCCTTTAACCATGGGTATGAAGACTTTGCTTGGACAACTTTTGAATATTTGTATTGGAGTACAGTGGAAACAGCCTTTACAATTATAACACTGCAACGCTAGAGAAAAAAAAAAAGAAAAATTCAAATGTCAAGATTTCACTGCCCTGCTCCAATGCCAAAGTTGGTTTTGTTTTAGTGTTTTTTTTTTGTTTTTTTATTATTTTCCTTTTTATATAAGGTTTTCCTGTCCTCTGTATAGTATGAGATGTTTTTGTCAGTGGCACAGAAAAAGTTAAAGGGAACCTTTCATGAAAGAAATCTGGAGGCTGCTATTGCCCAAAATGCAAGTTTCCTGGCTTTCACATGTATAAAAGGAGATGGCAATGGCTGCTCCCAGGTTTCTGTTATGACAAGCTTGCCCTACAGAAAGAAGCCACGTAGTTGTCATTTGTATAATTTTTTTTTTTTTTAGAGAACCCAAAGATTCTTTTTTTTTTTTTTTTGCCGCCATTCTTGTACTATGCATTGCAGGGTCCATTGTTGCATTGAGTGAGACACAACATGTACAGATATATCATCACTGTTTTTACAGTCCTGCAATACATTTCTCCAATAAAGACAGAGCCTTGGTTAAGGCTTGTGTATGTGTCAGCTTTTATTTCTTTCTTCTCCAGTAGGAAATGTAAAAGTATGTTGACCCCCCTCCCAAATGGAGTTCAGATGTGGAGGCTCTAACACACTGACATACCCTAAGCCAGGGGTCTCAAACTGGCGGACCTCCAGCTGTTGCGAAACTACAAGTCCCATCATGCCTCTGCCAGTTATGTTTAACTGTAAGCCTTGCAATGTCTCATGGGACTTGTAGTTTTGCAACAGCTGGAGGGCCACCGGTTTGAGACACCTGCCCTAAGCTGTGCTGTATTCCTGGTTGAGTCCTACAGGCATCCCTTCTGCTCAGCCCTGTAATTGTATCACTGAATATAAGGTGTTTTCTGATTGGTGGGGGGGTGGAGATCATGATGTCGCCCACCTCTTCACTTCCAGCCAATCAGAGAATACCTTACAATCATTGCTAGAAAAATGCAAGGCTGTTCCTGAAAGGCTTCACTGCTGTAGAACTGACTTTCTGTATGGGTGCAGATGGGAAGTGTGTAGGATTTAGCCAGGATGTGTGATCAAGCAACTGCTCAGGAGATTGCACAGCTAAAATGTGCTCTACCCAACGAGCATGCACATCTAAAGGGATGCCAGAGATGAGTTCTTAGTGTACACCACCCAGGGAGCATGCACATCTAAAGGGATGCGTTCTTTCATATAATTCTTGGGAATAAAATGGTTGATGACAGCTAAAAGGCTAAAGTGCAGCCTTGTTTTCTGTGTATATGTCAGTTTGTTTTTACTTGAAATTTAGTAGCCAGTTTCAATAAATTGAGATAAAACAACCATAGAACTTTCTTTGAGACTTTATTGTAGGATTACTAACAAGAACAAAACAGAAAAATAACACATGGTGCTGATATATATCTATATGCCAGATCCCATAATTAAAAGTGTGAGCAGTGGTTTTCATGCCCATCGCAGCCAGTCCAACACATCCCTACTGCAGACACTTGATGGAAGAAGCTGGTGGATTATTTGGGTAAGAAGGCCTGCAGTTCTTTTCAATAATGAAGACCTGTATTATGTACTGTGTGTAGTATTACAAAAAAAAATTAAAAATCAGATTCTCCTTTGTGATGGAGTATATATTGCTTTTTATACCTGGCCGAATCAATGCCAGCATCCCAAAAACTCATTTATGTACAGAAATTCTTCAGCAAAAGTTGAGGGAAAAAGAAAAAGGGATTTTTGTACTAGTGGTGAAATCCTTTTCTCTTGAGTTTATTGATGGACACTGCAGATATTTAGATCCCGGATGAGCCCCCACCAATCTATGTCTTTCTCCTCAGCCGTTCAAGGGCCCCTAGATGGTGAATAGCCCTAGGTGGGGACTTGTCTGGGATCTGAAGATCTGCTGTGTCCTTCAAGAACGGAAGATAAAAAAAAAAAAAAAGCAATGTTTTGGGATCCCTGACAGCTTTTTACTTGAATTATCTCTTGAAAGCATGGGCTAGTCTGGGGCCCATGTACCTATAAAGGAATACCACCTCCTAATAATGGGGTTTTTGTATCTACTGTTTAAATTAGTCCATTGAGGGACTCAGCAATTTGAAAACATTCACATTCTACTGCTGCCTACAGGAGGATTGGGCACTGGTAAACACAGTTTTTTTGGTAAATAAGGACTAAAGGCTGTTGTTGGCTCCAACTTGTCTTGCATACACACGGTCACACAAATGTTGGCCAACAATTACGCACGCAGTGACGTACGGCGAGCCGATAAAAAAGTTCAATAGTCATGTGATATCTCCATTACGAACGCTAGTTTTACAAGACCGAGTGCTTCCGACTCGTACTTGATTCCGCGTATGCGTGGACTTTTGTGCGACGGACCTGTGTACACACAATCGGAAAGTCTGACAACAAAAATTTGTTGGTTGAAAATTTCAGAACCTGTTATGCCGCGTACACACGAGCGGACATTACGGCGGACTTTGCCCGGCGGACTTTGACGTACTTTCTGACGGACTTTCTGAATGAACGGACCTGCCTACACACAATCCACCAAAGTCCGTCGAATTCGTACGTGATGACGTACGACCGGACTAAAACAAGGAAGTTCATAGCCAGTAGCCAATAGCTGCCCTAGCGTGGCTTTTTGTCCGTCGAACTAGCATACAGACGGCGGACTTTTCGACCGGACTCGATTTCAACGGATAAATTTTAAACAAGTTTCAAATCTAAGTCCGTCCAACTTTTGAGAAAACAAAGTCCGCTGGAGCCCACACACATCGAATTGTCCGACGAAATCCAGTCCGCCGGGCAAAGTCCGCCGTAATGTCCGCTCGTGTGTACGCGGCATAAGCCAACCTTTGTTGGCGGAAAGTCCGCCAACAAATGTTGGATGGAGCATACACACGGTCGGACTTACTGCCAACAAGCTCACATCCAACATTTGTTGGCGGAAAATCCGATCGTGTGTATGTGGCATAAGTTCAAAAATGTAATTTTATTATGAACATATGAATTAAGAAACAATTGGGGCATCCAAAACACATCCACCTGAGGTGTGGGCTTCACAACAAAAAATAAATAAAAAAAAAATCACTAAGAAAAAAAACTCAAGAGCCTCCTGAAGGACCAATGCTGAATCTGAATGGATGAGGTGGGACCCCCGACCAGCTAGGGGAATTTAAAGGGGTTGTAAACCCTCATTTTTATTTTAAATAAACATATCATACTTACCTCCACTGTGCAATTGGTTTTGCACAGAGTGGCCCTGATCCTCTTCTGGGGTCCCTCAACGGTGCTGGTGGCTCCTCCTCTTCTCGAGTGCCCTGTCGGAGTAGCGTTCTCCTTCGGGACATCTGTGTGAGTGCGCTCCCGTGTCCTGCTGCTACATCTATTGACACAGACGGCAGAACTTGGCCCTGTGCCCCCCCCCCCCGGCGCTCCCGTCATTGGATTTGATTGACAGCAGCGGGAGCCAATGGCTGCGCTGCTATCAATCTATCCAATCAGGACATGAGACACCAGCCATAGCTGGTGTGCTCATCCCCAGGGTGAGAAAGGCAGGGCTTTGGTAAGTAAAACAGGGGGGCTGCAGCATGAGAGAAGGTTTTTCACCTTAATGCATAGAATGCATTAAGGTGAAAAACCACAAGGGTTTACAACCCCTTTAAGGAAGAGAATGCCGAGCCAACGAGAAACTGATCAACTAGAACCCACCAAAAACAAAGAAAAAAGGCTAGCATAAGTTAGATAGACTTTCATTAGCCGAGCTGAAGAAAAGAAGTCTATCGTTCTAAGACTCTAGCAGAAAAACTGAGACATGCTGGGGAGGGTGTATATTGGGGATAGCTTAAATTTTTCTGTTTGGCAGTATCCAATCCTCTGTAGCTAGTTCTTAGTGCTCATACAAGTGGTATGGGTTCACCTTTGTTTAGAAGATGTCCTTAATGGCATTGCTGTCACATGGCACCCGCTTGTTCATAGGGGGCATATAAGGGCTAAGGGGTTTACAAATGGCATTATTAGGCTTGTACAAGGGGCCTTTAAAGTTTGTAGCACGGACTACGTGACTTTGCAAGAAGGAACAATGGAGGTTATAAGGAAGACTGGTAAAGAGCATGTTTGAGAAATGTCATGACTTGACCACCATAGCCAGTGCTGTCAGCCGATTGGCAAATACTTTTTAGGATAGGAGGTAGTTCTTTTTTTGGCAAACAAAATTTTTTACACAAGTTGCAATAAACTAAATAATGAATAACAGACTACACAATGGGAGCGTCCTCTTCAAGACTACCTATTCCTAAAAGTTCAGGCTGAAATGATGAAAACAAATGGGTAAGGCACTTCAAGAGCGGTCATCTACAAAAGTGATAAACTGAGGTTGCTGCCATTGAAATCAGGTTCTTTCTTATGTTACAGGAGATTATGGCTGGTTGTTACAGGGCAATACAGATTCTCTAATTCCCTCCAATGACAAAATATCTGGATTCCAGGCGCATGACAAAATGAAATCCCAACTCCAGACAAAACCTTTTTATTTTCCATAGAGGGAGAAAGGTTTAGGGGCCCTCTGCCAGCTTTTTGCTACCATCTTTTTCCCTATTTGGGAAGGAAATCTCTCAGAGAACAGAAAAAAAAACACATTTGTAGTAGAGTGGGTAAGGGTTAGAAGTCCTGCCCATGCCTTACTTTCCCGGGGACAACCATTCTATATCCACTTCTTGTTGGGGTATTGTGGCGACGGGAAGCATAAAAAAAAAAAATATCTCCAATGGGGACCACAAGTAAAAATAAAACTTTGTAAAATGTTAATTCTTTTATACTCCATCCAAAACTAAAAAAAGATTGACAGGAGTTTGGTTTTAAAGTACACCTCAAGAAATTCGGCAGGACAGCCAGGCAACCAAAATGTTTTGAAAGTGAGGGCATGTTATGTGACTAGACATGCAGTGGTCAAATAATGTAGGGCCTCCAAGATCATTCCAAAGAAATTAATTTTTTCTATTGGCAATAGCAATCAGGTGGTCCACTTAATTTTCCAATTAGGGTACGGGATAATTAAACTGTTTAATATGAACATTCATGGTGACCATTGGCTTGAGATGTCATTGGACTGGACAGGCAATGGTCAAAGAATGTGGGGCCTCCAAGAGGATCCCAAATCAAAAAAAGTTACTGTTGGCCATAGCAATCAGGTGGTCCTCTTCATTCTCCAATTTAAGTAAGGGACAATGAAACTGTTTAAAATGACCGTTCATGGTGAGCATTGACTGGAGACATCATGGGACTGGACAGGCAGTGGTCAAAGAATATAGGGCCTCCATGATCACCCCAAAGAAAAAAAAAAAAAAAACGTTACTAAACGTCATAGCAATCAGATGGACTTCTTCATTTTCCAATTTAGGTACGGGACAATGAAACCGTTTAGTATGACCATTCGTGGTGACCACTGGCTGGAGACGTTATATGCCTGGAGAGGAAATAATCAAGAATGTAGAGCCTTCAAGATCTTGAAGAAATTTTACTGATGGATATAGCTAGCAGATCTTCAAGATCATCCCACGGAAGCAACTTTACTGTTGACCATAGCCAGATCATCTTCTTCATTTTCCAACGAAATACAGAAGAATGAAACGGTTTGATACGATCAACATATGTCTATTCGGTTACTTTGATAAACAAGGCCTTTACCAGGTCCAGAGATGCAAAAGTCTATAATGGATCAGCATTATGTGCATCAGTTTTTAGGTCCAGCGTGTCAAGAAAAAAACTTCACAGCATTAAAACTGGTCACACAATCTTGGTTTACCAGTAGCATAGTGAGAGCCATTTTTAAGGCCTCCATATTGTCAGTTTAAGGCATAATGGTTTCCAATGGCAGCTGTACTGGGAAGCCCCAAAGTCATAAAAGTAGGCACTGTTAGGCTTTTCCTATGTGTGCAATAGGTCTCCTGTAAAGAAATAAATATATAGTTGCATTATATGACAAATACTACAAAAAAAACAGTATGTATACTATATGACCAAAAACCATATGGAAACCTGACTATCACACCTATATGAGCTTGTTGACGTCCCATTCCAAAACCATGGCTGTTAATATGCAGTTGGCTTCCCATTTATTGCTGTAACAGCCTCCATTCTTCTGGGAACGCTTTCTAGAAGATTTTAGAATGTTCTTGTAGAAATATGTGCCCATTTGGCCAAAAAAAAAAAAAACATTTGTGAGAGTGTTGGATGAGAAGATCTGGCTTGCAATCGGCATTCCAGATCATCCCAATGGTGATCAGTAGGGTTGAAGTTAGAGCTCTGTGCAGGGCACTTGCGTATAAAATATTTAACGAGGTGTCTTTAAAGGTCAATTAAAATATTTTCATTAATCATTTGTTCGGGTTATTATTGTAAAATTGAATCTTAGGGAATTTCAATACTATTTTGCATTTATTGAGTGCTGGCCGTGCTGCATTTTCATGATGGGACCGTATGGTGACTATGTGGTTTGCACTTGCTCATTCAGATGTGCAGCATTCCGGTCCGTGGTGGAGGCAGCTTCCTCCTCACCACCTGTTTTAACCCCCGAAAAGGCCAAACCACTGCGACCAATCCACGTGCATTGCACATGGTTGCGGATGGACCCATTCTATCGAATGGATCACGTTTGCCAGTGGTACTGCCCAAGGTTTGATTAGTTCCACGGCCGAAAACTTTGCAGCCTCAGCATGTGCACGATCCAATCCAAGCTGCATGTTCTTGTTTAGGTGGGCAGTCAGGGGAAGGTAAAACCACAGCTCAACCACCTGCTTTTACTGCCCCCCCCCCCCCCCCCCCCCATGGCCGCAGTCGTGAGCGAGCCCTTAGAGCACCAAAGTTTTGTGCTCAGTGCTCACTACAGCCATTATCTGTATGGAGTTTGTATGCTCAATATGGGTTTCCACCCCCACTTGCAGCAAATCCTCCCACAATGCAAAACCTCTATAGGGATACTTGGCTCCTAGTTGGCATTTGACTTTGGGAGGGATGTTAGAATGTAAGCTCTCCGGGGCAGGGATGGAGGTCATTGGCATTATATATACTGTAAACCTCTACAGCAGATGTTGTTGCAAATTTTACACATAGTGTATGTATACTGTATATACACTTACCGGCCCCTTTATTAGATACACCTTGCTAGTACTGGGAATCGGCTTTGATCGGGACTCGGATCTAGTATTAAGTAGTAGTATCTAGTAGTAAGACTTAACCACTTACGGACCGCCCGCCGCAGTTTTACGTCGGTACTTTGAAGAGGAGTGTCATTGTTATGGCAGCAGCTAGCTAACATAACCCCGGTATCCTCTTCTTCGGCGGGCGGTCTGCTTTCAGATAAAAGTGGTCTCTGCGGCGGATTCGCCATGGGATCACTTTTATCGGTGGCGGGAGAGGGCCCCCACTCTGCCACGCTCCGGTGCCCTCCGCCACTTACCGGAGCCGTCAGCGGGGGCGATCAGATCCTTCTCCTGGCTTGACATGGAGATGAGTGAGGGGAAGATGGCCCCCACCCATCTCCATATCATTGCAGGGTGGAAGCGAAGTCATAACGTCACTTCCGCCCATAGCTCTTAAAAGGGCCATTTTTTTTTTATTGCATTTTAGTGTAAATATGAGATCTGAGGTCTTTTTGACCCCAGATCTCATATTTAAGAGGTCCTGTCATGTTTTTCTATTACAAGGGATATTTACATTCCTTGTAATAGGAAAAAAAGTGACACTTTTTTTTTTTTTTTTTTAAAGAACAGTGTAAAAATAAAAAATAAGAGGTAAAATAAGTACGAAAAAAAAGGTGTGTGTATATATATATATATATATATATATATATATATATATATATATATATATATATATATACACACACATACATACATATACACATACACACACAGACACAGTATATATGTATTCAATTCAAAAAATTGTAGATACACCCTCTAATGACAATCTGTCAGATCTGTGCACTCAGCATCTGAGCTTAATGGCAATAGATTTCCTTACTTGATGACCATGATGATAAAGTACAGAGCTATGGAGATGAGCAGTACCCCTCCGAGAACTCCGAACACAATGGCCACAATCACACCTTAATGGAAGAAAGAGAGGATTAGGTAAAGAAGCCAGTCAGTATTGTATTACTTATAGTGAACATACTCCCAAAAAACGTACACAAAAAAATCTCATACCCACGCCGGATGACAATCAGGGGTAGCCAGAGGCTACTGACTTACAGGTCATAGATCAGGATGGTAAGAAAGCCTAAGACACTATATTAAAAAAAAAATTGGAGAGCTATTTATCCCGCGACACCACACTCTGTGTAAACTGGGGCAAAATTGAATGTTACTAGGCTATTTTCTCCTCAGGTCGAATGTTTTACATTCATACAGAATAGATTTAATCAGGAAAATACCGCATTATGGCCACTAGATGGAGCTGATGATCATAGGGAATAAATACTTATTTTCTATGATCGTTAGTGCCATCTAGTGGGCATAATGCGGTATTTTTTCAAACCACCCTATTTTTCTGACTGTATAACATTTGACATTATTCTAATAATTCATTTTGCCCCCATTCACAGAATAAATGTTAAAGGCAGTTTTACAGAAGCAATAGCTCTGCGTTTTTTTAATTTTTATAAATACACCCCTAAGTGCCGGTTCACACTACAGCAACTTGGGATCCGACT
Source organism: Lithobates septentrionalis (assembly GCA_037952835.1). Taxonomy (NCBI): domain Eukaryota; kingdom Metazoa; phylum Chordata; class Amphibia; order Anura; family Ranidae; genus Lithobates; species Lithobates septentrionalis. The sequence goes on along the minus strand of JBBDGP010001318.1, from coordinate 630,888 downwards.
TGTAAGTCCTCAAGTTGCTCCAAGTCGTTGGACATAAGAAATACCATAGACGTGAACAAGAGCCATCTTACTGTACACTACTGAAGTTGCTCTGACTTCAGAAAAGGTTCTTGTACTACTAGGCGACTTGTACCCGTAGATTTCAATGGAAATTACCTCCAAGTTGGATCTCCATCTATATTGAAGCGACTTTACAGGAAAAAGAAAATAAATTTACCCAGGTACTCCCCACGTTTATCCAGGCAATCCCCTCCCTCCCACAGAGCTGATTATTCTGTGATTGGCCACAGCCAAAGTCGCCTGTCCTGGAGGCAACTTTAAGTCGCGTTGTAAGTTGCTCAAAGTCGCGCTGAAGTCGAGTTGCCCCTGTGTGAACCGGCACTTAAAGTCAAAATCCAGCCCAAAAAAATTTGGATAGAGTTGATAAGGGTTCTTGTTTTGTATCTTTTGTTTTTGCTTTTTCTTTGTATTGTTTTATTGCTGTATTTGTTCTCATTGAAAGTGGAAGTTAAAGAGAAAAAAAAAACGATCCAGAAAGACTAAACCCCTATCTATCTCTTTCCTTCCCTGCCTGCTCTGCTCAGGGGACTCTGTGTGAAGTTTCAATCAGAGAGTCTGAAAGCAAACAGCTGCTGCCGTGCTCTCTCTTTTAGAAAAACAGCTTTTTTTATATAACACAATATAAAATATCCATTTAAAAAACAAACAAATACGAAAAAAAAATCACCCAAAAAAGCAGTCACACCTCATCTGTCAACTTTCAGACATGAAGGACAAGATAAAAAAAGGGAACTTACCCGCAGACAGCCCTGCAAGACAGAAAAAGAAAATGATTAAACTGTGGACATAGAACAAGGAAAATCCAAAAACACAATTGCTTATCAGACTATGAATAATAAACACATTACAATAACCCACAAAAAGTGGAGTCTATGGTGGCCATAGCGAGCCATCCAAATAGCTGTTACCTTCCCAGTGTAGGTTGGAGAATTAAATCTTAAAGGGCAAGTGTACATCATGTGATATTTTAGGTAAGGGTGGAGCCTGGCGGGTTTAGTCAGGACCTGGCTTCTTATATGTCTCGGGTGTTCCACCATTGCAGTCTCCCTGCCTCACTGTCCTGTCCGCCTGGGAGTTTTGGGTGTCCCTGCCCTCCTTTGTGTGTTCCAATTTCTCCTATTAAATTCTCCATACAAAAAGAAAACAAGAAATACAGATTTGTATGAAGGGGGTCAGTGGACAGACCCAGGAACTCAGCACCGGGATGGTGGGAACCCCTCATAATGGGTACAGCAGCTGGGATCTAAGCCCAGGGATGGAGGGAACCCCTCATAATTGGAACAGCAGGTATGCAGACCTGGGAACTTTGCACAGAAATAGTTGAAATTCCTCAAAATGGGCACAGCAGCTGGCATCTAAGCCCAGGGATGGTGGGAACCCCTCATAATGGGTACAGCAGGAGTGTAGCTCTGGGAACGCAGTACAGGAATAGTGAGAACCCCTCATAAAGGGCACAGCAGCTGTACAGACCCGGGAACGCAGCACAGGAATAGTGGAAAACCCTCCTAATGGGCACAGCAAGTGTGTAAACCTGGGAACGCAGCAAAGGAATAGTGGGAACCCTTCGTAATGGGCACAGCAGGTGTACAGACCTGGGAACTCAGCACTGGGATAGTAGGAACTCACACAAAGGGCACAGCAGATGTACAGACCCGGGAACTCAGCAAAGGGATGGCAGGAACCCTTCATAATGGGCAATGCATGTGTGCAGACCCAGGAACTCAGCACAGGGATGATGAGAACCCTCATAAAGGGCACAGCAGATGTACAGACCTAGGAACCCGGCACAAGGATGGTATAGGAACACTGAGGACTGCTTTAGATAGATCATCCCAAGTTTTTCCAAATGTTGGTTAGTCTTGTAACAGCATTCTGCCACCGTCTTCCAGGTGGCAGTTTTTACTTTTGAACATGTCAACAATCCCTAAAAGTGCACTTTTTCTGTGTACAGGTAAGCCAACATAATTTGGTATCTTCCACTGGTGGCCAATGCTACAGCAAGCAAGATCGCCACCTGGGAATTCCTCTTGTGAATCTTGAGGCTCACCATCTACCAGATGAACTGCCACCAGAGTAATAGGGATTAAATCATCTACTCAAACATTGATTGGATGATCTTCAGCTGTGAGCCCAAACATTTTCATACCAACACATGTTGAGGTAGAAAAGACCAACAAAATACTGTAATTATCTCAGTTGCCGATTTGAGGAAATGGACTGAAAGCCTACAAGCTTTAAAAGGCCCATAAGTACATTTGGGTTTAGACCTGAACGATATTGGCTATAGCCCTTCTTTCAGTTCAGTAGTCTCCAACCATAGCTTTGTGGTTCATTGGGGGTTTCCTAAGGGCACTTCAGACACTGGTCCATTAATATACCATATATGGCTTCCAGTTTAGAGAATACGAATGGGACCCACAGCTGTGGCTGGAATACAATGGACTTCAGTAAACCTGGTATTGCTATAGTCTATATCTGTAGCTTTTGTGAGTTTAGGCCTCAGATTTTGGCGAGCCAGCTGAGTTTAGGCCTCTAATTTTGGCGAGCTAGTTGTGGTTGTGGTCAAAAAGTTATTCTTGAGCTTTTGGGCTAAGCCAAATATCTCAGTTGCTTTACCCATAAACATAATTCTGGGCATGTGAGATCAACCAATCTGGAAAATATGATGGACAACAAACCAAGGGCATGAGAGGTGCATAGAGGGAAAGGGGGTATGGAGTAATGGTGCCCTTATGAAGGAACATACCTTTCTCTATTACGAAGGAGGAGTACACTATTCTCTTGTTCACTGGTTGAATGTGCCGGACATTTTTTTTTAAGACTTCGGGAGGGCGGCTGACTGGAGTAGAATGAAGTGTCTTGCGCAGTTTATCCATCTATAGAAAGAAGTGAGACAAAGTGAAAAGGTTGCATTGAGTGATGTCAGGAAACCTTGTTGACCTTGTGTAGAGGTGGCAGATCCTAAACAGGGGCCACAATGTCAATTTCATTTTTGGCTGGGCTGTAGTTAGCGCAGACTTTTCACCTGTTTTTTTTCTTAAGCTTAAAGGGTAAGTTTATCTTTACAGAAAAATCTGTAAGGTGAACTTACACAGGACCCCCTCCTCACCCCCCAGTCCCTCTGACCTGGATCGCGGCAAATCTCTCGTTCTGAGCCCCGGCAAATCTCTCGTTCTGAGCCCCGGCAAATCTCTCGTTCTGAGCCCCGGCAAATCTCTCGTTCTGAGCCCCAGTAAATCTCCGCAGCTGAATCTCCAAAATGTACCCTGTCACAAGGGACATTTCAGGGCATTCTAATTGGGCGGCGCCGACTAAAAAAACCTGCGTAGCCTGTCCTGTCAGCGGGCAAGAAGACGCGTGAATGCTGAGGGGAGAACGGGAGATTGTCGCGCAACAGGTCAGCGGGACTGGGAGGGATGAGGAGGGCGTCCTGTGTATGTTCACCTTACAGATTTTTCTGTAAAGGTGAACTTACACTTTAAGTTGGCTTGTGATTCTCACTGTTGCCAGTAGATGTCACTGGTCATAGTACGAGACCTCATAAACGAAACTAAGTTCTGAATATTTATATTTCCTTCAGCCAATCCAGTAGAAGGTTTATGCCACTGGTGCATGCTGGGGGAGGATATAAATATCTGGGAGAGTTCATGTGCTCGCTCTCTTTCATGGGGCTGAGGCCTAGGGAGGTGCTGCTGAATGGAAGTCTGCTGTTAGGCGCAATAGCCTGGCTTGGGGCCTAACGTGTGCTGAAGTGCTCCTGAAGCTGTCCTGCCTGGTCTGGAGGAAGCTGTGCCAAGGAGGAGAACCAGGGGAGTCACCTCACTGGAGAGAGCTTAGGAAGCAGACTGGTCTCTCAGAAGGGCCTGGTTACTCACTTGGAGAAGGCAATGAAATTTGGGAATGTGCTTACTGTGTTGCCGGGTTCAGCTTAAAGGACAGAACACTGTGAAACTGGACATTCATTGGCTCTGGAGAGACTGTAAGTCAGGGGTCTCAAAACTTTTCTAAGCAAAGGGCCGGTTTACTGTCCTTCAGGCTTTGGGGGGGGGGGGGGGGGCTGGAATAAAAAAAATGCCCTGGAATCAGTGCCCCGACATGGTTTTAAAGGGAGGAATAGTACCCCATTGTTAATATCCATGTGAAGCATAGTGCCCCATTAATGCTGTCAGTAGGAGAAATGGTGCTCCACCCATGGCCGTCTTTAATATTGATTGGACACTGCTGGGCAAACATTTTCTTTGGCCCTCCCGAATCCACTTGTCAACTATTTTCAGGCAGTGTAGGTTCAAGGGGCAGCTGCTTTGGGCCCCACAACAATGACTGGGCCCGGGGCAGCTGCCCCTTTTGCCCTGCCTTAAAGACGGAGCTCTGGCTCCATCATTGGTGTCAGTTGGTAGACTAGTGCCCCATGGGCCAGATTAAAAGCAAGCAAATGGCCCCCCTGGGCCACAATTTGGAGACCACTGCTGTAAGTGATCTGCTACGGTATCTGGGACCCCAAACCCTCACCTCCTTAACTGTTCTGCCATAAAACTTTAAAAATACAAAAATGCCAATATCCTTCCTCAGTCCTCACATTTTTGCCATGGACTCAGCCCTGGGGGTGAAATGATATCCCACCCGTGGCCTCTGGGAGGTGCTATCCTGCCTTTGGTGGTGTCAGAGGGGTGCCAACAGATGCATTTCCACAAATACCGATATTTGTGTTCTCATGGAAATCCATGGTTTTACTTACCTGAGACTGGGAGATCTGGACGGGGTTGTGGAAGACAGTCCAAGTGACACTCTGGAAGCATGGCGGCGTGGTCAGGGAACCACTGTAGTGGAAATAGTGGTCAAGCTTGCTAGGCAGGAGCTCCTCCACATTGAAGGATGGAATGGAGACACTCTGATCTGCAGGAAATATCAACACAAGGTTGTCACATACTCTATATCAGTGATTCTCAACCAGGGTTCCTCCAGAGGTTGCTAGGGGTTCCTTCAGCATTGGGCAATTTCTGCGTCTCAGATAAGTTCCCACTGACACCATTGATCTTTTTAGCTATCTGTAAGGAGGTAATTCTTCCCAATGACCACAAGTGTAAGGACCATTCTTCCCACTGACCATCACACCATCATATCATGAGTTGTAGAATCCTAATTTTTAGCAGGGGTTCCTCAAGACCGAAGAACTATTTCAAGGGTTCCTCTGTGTTGAGGAAGGTTGAGAAAGGCTGCTCTATATGATCACAAGTATGTGCAGCGCCTCCAAATGGCTGAGTTCAGGTACTTCCAGTGAAGTGTACCATAAATGCTACAGCATACAAATGCATTGTAGACAATTGTGCACTTCCAACCTTGTGCCCCCTCCCCCTTCTTTACATGCTAATGACCTTTTTATATAAAACCTTTCCGTTTTCATGACATATCTTATTTTAGACCGAGTGACATCATCCCTGGGTCCCAGTGCTTCTCTATGCAATGCAGGCAGATCATGGCTGGGTGGGAGGGGCTGGCAGGGTGCAGTACAGTAGACATGTTCCTTTGTTTCGTTTCGAATTTGTTTTTTCAACAAAATTCGACAAATTTGTTGATTCAGAAATACTAGAAGAAAATAAAACTGAAAGAATATAGCCTTCTTCTGAAATTTGAATTTCAAATAGAATAAATTTGAATAGAATAGAATAGAAAAGAATAGAATAGAAAATAAAATAATAGCATAGAACAGAATATAACAATATAACCATTTTCCCGAAATTCGATTAGAATTTGAATTTGAATATAATAGAAAAGAATAGAATATAATAGAAAAGAATAGAATATAATAGAAAAGAATAGAAGTAGAAAATAAAAGAATAGAACAAACAATAGAATAGAATGGAAAGAAAGAAAATAATCATCTTCCAAAATTCTAATTTCGAATACAATAAATTTGATTCGAATGGAAGTTAATTCGAATTTTAATTTGAACCAAATTTTCCAAATTCGGTCGAATTGAGTTCAATTTAACCAAATTTGAAAAATTTGAATCAATTTGAGTTCGAATAAATTAAACGGATTTCTGAAAACGAATTAAAGAAAATAAACGAATTTAACTAAACTATTTTATGAAAATAACGAATCGAAATGAAACAAAATACATTTTTTCAATCTACACATGTCTATGGATGGATGTCAGTCTGGAGGAGTGGGCGTTCCTAGACAGGTTGCATTTGCATAGGTACCGCCCACATGTGAGGCTGAGCCTCCAAGGATAAAAGAACTGAAATCCAATGAATGAAAGGGGCGGAGCTCTGTCTGACTTACTACAGCTTCTAATGCACAGAGATGCAATTGTGAGATGCTCACAGTGTGCAGTGAACCTGTACTTAGGATTACTTACTTGCAAATTTGACTTTCTGCAGAGCGTTGATGATGTTGGCATAGCCCGGGTTATCACTGGAGCCGGTCTGTATAGTGAGGATGGAAGATAAAAATGAGATGTATCAGATGAAAGGAAGCTAAAAAAAACAAAACTAAAAAAACAAAACAGCAGCACAATGTATTGCAGAAATTCAACAATGTATTAGGTGACGAAACGCGTTGCCCACCGTGATTAGGATCCCGAGAACCGCCAATCCATTTGGCTTGTCTTTGGCTTCATTGATGTCGGTGAATTGGTCGGAGTTATAATGGACGATGTGTAACTGGATTGGGGGATAAGAACAAAGACGGAACAATTAGTATTTTTACTGCCAATAGCAATAGGTGGGCGGAGCAAAGTCTGCCCGACCTCGCACCAATGACTCCAATGTCACAATCATCAGCTTTTGAATTAGTATACAGAGCATCCGGAAAGTATTCACAGCGCTTCACTTTTTCCACGTTTTGTTATGTTACAGCATTATTCAAAAATGGATTCAATTCATTATTTTCCTCAGAATTCTACAAACAATCCCCCATAATGACAACGTGAAAGAAGTTTGTTTGAAATCTTTGCAAATGTATTAAAAATAAAGGAAAAATCCCATGTACATAAGCAGGGCTCAACATTTCAAGTCCTGAGCTACTAGCCAGGCCTCAGGGGTTATTCGCCACCAGTTGCCCCACCCAACCCCGCCCCTAATTCCGCCCCTAAACACGCCCTCATAAAAAAGCTCATGAAATGACACTTAAATGTTTTATGCAGAATTAAGTTATAAAAATAAAAATGAACAACAACTTGGTTCGTGCCTACCAAAGCAGCCTGACTGTGCCCACCAATGCAGCCTGTGCCCACCAATGCAGCCTCTGCCCACCAAGCAGCCTGTGTCCACCGTGCAGCCCCTGCCCACTATGCAGGCCATGCCCACCATGCAGCCTCTGCCCACCATGCAGCCTGTGTCCATTATGCAGCCCCTGCCCACTATTCAGCCCCTGCCCACCATGCAGCCTCTGCCCACCATGCAGCCCGTGTCCACCATGCAGCCCCTGCCCACTATTCAGCCCCTGCCCACCATGCAGCCCGTAGCCACCATGCAGCCCGTGTCCACCATGCAGTCTGTGCCCACTATGCAGCCCCTGCCCACCATGCAGCCCGTGTCCACCATGCAGTCCGTGCCCACTATGCAGCCCCTGCCCACCATGCAGCCTGTGTCCACCATGCAGCCCCTGCCCACTATGCAGCCCCTGCCCACTATGCAGCCTCTGCCCACCATGCAGCCCCTGCCCACTATGCAGCCTCTGCCCACCATGCAGCCTGTGTCCACCATGCAGCCTCTGACAACCATGAAGCTTGTGTCCACCATGCAGCCTCTGTCCACCATGCAGCCTTTGTCCACCATGCAGCCTCTGCCAACCATGAAGCCTGTGTCTACCATGCAGCCTCTGTCCACCATGCAGCCTGTGTCCACCATGCAGCCTGTGTCCACCATGCAGCCTGTGTCCACCATGCAGCCTCTGCCCAACATGCAGCCTGTGTCCACCATGAAGCCTGTGTCTAGGGTTACCACATCATCCCTTTAATCCAGGACACATATGATTTACACAGGTTCTGATCCTGATTTAATGCAGATAATGCACCAAGTGAGTTTAATTACCACCTTAATCAGCCACAGAACCTGTTCAGTGATTGTGTGTCATGGATTAAAGGGATGATGTTGGCAACCCTACCTGTGTAAGCATCTGCCCACCATGAAGCCTCTGCCCACCATGCAACCTCTGTCCACCATGCAGCCTCTGCCCACTATGCAGCCTCTGTCCACCACGCAGCCTCTGTCCACCACGCAGCCTCTGCCCACCAAGCAGCCTGTGTCCACCATGCAGCCCGTGTCCACCATGCAGCCCGTGTCCACCATGCAGCCTGTGTCCACCATGCAGCCTCTGTCCACCACGCAGCCTGTGTCCACCACGCAGCCCGTGTCCACCATGCAGCCTCTGTCCACCACGCAGCCTCTGTCCACCACGCAGCCCGTGTCCACCATGCAGCCTCTGTCCACCACGCAGCCTGTGTCCACCACGCAGCCTCTGCCCACCAAGCAGCCTGTGTCCACCATGCAGCCCGTGTCCACCATGCAGCCCGTGTCCACCATGCAGCCCGTGTCCACCATGCAGCCTCTGTCCACCACGCAGCCTGTGTCCACCACGCAGCCCGTGTCCACCACGCAGCCTCTGTCCACCACGCAGCCTCTGTCCACCATGCAGCCCGTGTCCACCATGCAGCCCGTGTCCACCATGCAGCCTCTATCCACCATGCAGCCTCTGCCCACCACACAGCCTACCTTTGCAGGGGAGGAGAGGAACAGGAGAGCCACCTGGATGATCAGAGCGCAGGGAACATAGCGATAACAGTTTTCATTTCAATTGCTGTGTTCCCGCCGCTCAACATCACATACAGCCCCGCCGCCTGGCCAGGGAACTTTGATTGACAGGTTGCCTGTCGCAGGAGGAGGGGCTATATGTGACAGCAAGCGTCAGGGAACGCGGCAATGTGAAATGAAAGCCGCTATCGCTATGTTCCCTGCGCTCTGATCATCCGGGCTGCTCTCTTTTCTCTTCCCCTCTCCGATTGCTGGGAGAAGGACTCCCATACAACCGAGGCTGCCGGCGGCGCGACCCCCCCCCCCCACACTCACAGCCAGACAAAGCCCGCCAGCCCTCAAAATCCATTTGCAAAATGCGAGCAGGCCAGTGGAATTTTTGAAGGCTGACATAAGTATTCACAGCCTTTGCCATTGCCTCAGAATTGAGCTCAGGTGCCTCCTGTTTCCACTGATCATCCTTGAGATATTTCTACAACTTGATTGGAGTCCACCTGTGGTAAATTCAGGTGATTGGACATGATTTGGAAAGACACACACCTGTCTATAAAAGGTCCCACAGTTATCAGTGCATGTCAGAGCACAAACCAAGCCATGAAGTCCAAGGAAATGTCTGTAGACCTCCAAGACAGGATTGTATGGAGGCACAGATCTGGGGAAAGGTAAAGAAACATTTCTGCAGCATTGAAGGTACCAATGAGCACAAGTGGCCTGGTCATCTGTAAATGATGATAAAAGACATTTGGATCTACCAGGATTCTTCCTAGAGCGGGCCGCTCGGCCAAACTGAGCAATCATGGGAGAAGGGCCTTAGTCAGGGAGGTGACCAAGAACCTGATGGTTACTCTGACAGAGCTCCAGCGTTTCTCTGTGGACAGAGGAGAAACTTCCAGAAGAACAAAGATCTCTGCAGCACTCCACCAATCAGGTCTGTATGGTAGAGTGGCCAGACGGAAGCCACCCCTCAGTAAAAGGCACATGACAGCCCACCTGGAGTTTGCCAAAAGGCACCTGAAGGACTCTCAGACCATGAGAAACAAAATTCTCTGGTCTGATGAAATATTGAACTCTTTGGCCTGAATGGCAAGTGTCATGTCTGGAGGAAACCAGGCACCGCTCATTACTTGGCCAATACCACACCTACAGTGAAGCATGGTGGTGGCAGCATCATGCTGTGGGGATGTTTTTCAGCGGCAGGAACTGGGAGACTAGTTAGGATGGAGGAAAAGATGAATGCAGCAATGTACAGAGACATCCTTGATGAAAACCTGTTCCAGAGCGCTCTGGACCTCAAACTGGGGTGAAGGTTCATCTTCCAACAGAACAACGACCCTAAGCACACAGCCAACATAACAAAGGAGTGGCTACGGGACAACTCTGTGAATGTCTTTGAATGGCCCAGCCAGAGCCACGACCTGAACCCGATTGAACATCTCTGGAGAGATCAGAAAATGGCTGTGCAACCCGATGGAGCTTGAGAGGTCCTGAAAAGAAGAATGGGAGAAACTGCCCAAAAATAGATGTGCCAAGCTTGTAGAATCATACTCAAAAAGACTTGAGGCTGTAATTGGTGCCAAAGGTGCTTCACCAAAGTATTGAGCAAAGGCTGTGAATACTTCTTTTTAATAAATTTGGAAAGATTTCAAACTTCTTTCACGTGGTCATTATGGGGTATTGTTTGTAAAATTTTGAGGAAAATAATGAATTTAATACATTTTGGAATAAGACTAACATAATAAAATGTGGAGAAAGTGAAGCGCTGTCAATACTTTCCGGATGCACTGTATGTTCTGTTCCACCTACTGGATATCTGGGTTTTTCTTTTTTCTGTTGCATTGAACTGTATCAGGTCACTATTCTTCTGTTGTATGCTGACATCTAGTGGTGGTTTAGGGCCACTACAGCTAATTTACTTTTGTGATTTGGTACCCCTCTGTCCTTGTGTTTAGTGCTAGTTCCTTCAGTCCCAGCTACACCTTCCTGGTTTCTTCCATGTTCCCTCAGTCAGTGTTAGTTTTCTTGCAGAGAAGGAACAACGTTTTTGTCATCTTACACTACAAAAGACTGGAAAACACAAGGGGAAGCCCGGGCAGTAGGGGGAATGGGCACCACATGTAGTGATTAAGGTGTCCCCAAGCACACCTGGCACACCCCCTGAACTCGCCTATGTCTGTACTTCAATTACCTGAAGCAATATTACATTGGATTCAGTTCTTGTGTCTTATTTAGGAGTTAGTACTTCATATTCCCGTGGCTGCGGTACATTGATGATGTCCTAATGATTTGGGGGGGCAGTCTTGATGATCTACACATGTTCATGAATGAACTAAACACCAATGATCGAAATATATGGTTGACTTACAACTACGATTTGAAGAGACTGTCTTTCCTTGATCTACAGATCATAATTGAGAAGGGCCAACTTGGCACCAGTACATTCCGCAAGGAAACGGCTGCCAATACGCTACTGCAAGCAACAAGCCACCATCCCCGCTGGCTAAAAAATGGGATACCAGTAGGCCAGTTCCTCCGAATCAAAAGGAACTGCAGTAATGCAGCAGACTTTAGACGGGAGAGCAGCGAACTATACATGAGATTTCGAGAACGGGGATACTCCCATAGGCAACTCAGAAGAGCAAGGAAGAAGGCAGCCATTAGAAGTAGGGAAAGCTTGCTACATGGAACCGAAATTACTGACGTGCTACCGGCCCAAACAAATGAACCTGTGCGGGTAATAACTGCCTTTGGGTCCCAGTGGGACAAAGTATATTCCATCCTTCAAAAACACTGGGGGATCTTGACTAATGCTCCGGAACTTGCTAAACTAGTCAGCACCTCGCCAAAGATGGTGGCTCGCCGAGCTCCCAGCTTGGGCGACATGCTGATACAGTCTGAATTTGTCAAAGAACCTGATCCCACTTGGTTATCCCAATACCCACGTACAAAGGGAATGTACCCCTGCAATAAGTGTCATGTGTGCCCCTTTGTCCATAGAACCTCCACTTTCACTGATGCATTAAATGAGAAGACATATGAGATACGTGACCTCATTAACTGCTCAACGTCACGAGTAATCTATTTAATAACGTGCCCATGTCCCAAGATATACATAGGCAAATCTAAAAGACCGCTCAAAATACGCATTGGCGAGCACCTGCGTGAAATTAACACAAAAGGAAAGATACCAGAAAAACCCCTCGCTAAACATTTTGCCCTAGGCCATCGAGGCTCTTCAGAGGGACTAACAGTTAAAGGGATCTACGCACTGAAATTACCCACCAGACGAGGTGATTTTGACCGCATACTTCTCCAAAAGGAGAAGTGGTGGGTCTATAAGCTAAAGTCCCTCGTGCCGGTAGGGTTAAACACTGAGTTGAATCTACAAGTGTTTTTGGAACCCTAAATATAGAACTTTGAATAGTACTATTAGTCCCCCAATTAGTATTTATAGGTGCTACCTGTGCTATTCTCTGCTTGATGAGTGATATATGCCTGCTATAGAAAAGATAAGGGAGGTGGTATGGTTAGGCCAAGGGAATGAGGACAAGCCTATAAAACAAATCAATAGGCATGATATGATACAATCAATCCTCATGCTCCCATCAAAATAATCGCATTGTTACTCTGTTTTAACCTATGAGAAGATATACCTACCTAGAAGTACTACCAACCACTTTCAAAAGTTCGCAAAATTGTATGCTAATCTGTATATGTCACCGCCTTGCATGTAACACTGCAAATCAAGCACTTCACCTTGCGATCGAATTCTTTGTTCTCACGGTGCGCTGGTCTGTCTTATCTCTGTCTATTATCACCTCACCTACCTTTGCCATTTTTTTCCCCTAGTCCTGATATTTAGCATTGACCAGCGTCTACTACGCGCTAGGAAGCATTTTAATGAGCAGTATCGTGGCATTTTTTGTTAAATTAAGACAACAATGATACTAATACCAGCTGATAGGCCGCAAGAAACAATCTACTAGTCATGATTGGACAATATCCCTTCAAGTGCCTTTTGAGTATTTTCATTGGCGGCAACCACCGAAAATTATACAATAAGAAGGGAGAGTGGGTAACCGTCCAATGAACGTCCCAGATGAAGCTACGTCAGTGAACCACGGCGAAACGCGTTGACGTCACAACGCTGCCCGGTCTATGTGCAACGGGCTGAGAGGAGAGTGCACGGCTGCTTACCGCAGCAGGGATTTCCCGATCGCAGTGGGCTCTAAGAGCGGTGGACACCACACGGACACCATACTGACTAAGGAACCTTTCAGTTTTGGGATCACCGCAGCAGAAGCTCCCGAGGAGCCACCATATTAACACTGACGGTCTCGCCCAGCAGCCACCCTAAGGATTCCTATGCACTGACATCCAAGCTTAGATGATCGTACCGCCCAGGAGTCTTGCAGTAAAGATGTAGATGGTAACGTACAGCCACCATAATATGATTGATTGTCATAGCAACTCTATTTGCAGGCTGCAATACCATACTGCTTAGCATAACAGTCCCCAACAACACCCGATTAATCTGTGTTGATTGAAATCAATGATCTTACTCTTTGCTTGGAATTTGTCTGAACCATGAACCTGCATAACTTAAACCAAGATTGATAAATGACTTACTAATTGCTATCTTAGCCATCTTTCACATACAAGAGGAACGTTCCTTACCCTCATTAACAGGACTTTTGGAATATCCGTAAAATACGAACCCTGATTTAACAGATGTGAATACGCTTAGCACTTCACTACCCAGGTTCACCATAGGTATTTCCTCTCTACTGCACCCTCCACCCCCATTTGCATTTTGCCACGCTTGACCGCAAGATTCAAAATTCAAATGATACCAAACCATTGACCAAGGAGTTATTAAACACCACAATTTGGCTAATTTGATGGCCCTCAACGGTCACCGAGGCATAATGCAATACGCCCTGACCGGGTAGCTTTATATGTTGTCTTTTGTAATGTTAGTCCTGTCTGTTTTGTTACTAGCGGCCGCACCTACATCATTGTTGTGCTCATTTGCATAATTTATCTCTATATGTGATTTTTAAAGTTAAGTTGACTGAATAAACAGAATATTTTATTGAATCAAGACCATTGACTATATTGTTGCACAGAGTAACCCCTTTGAAACCCATTTCTATTGGGTTTACCCCTTTCCCCACCATTCCCCTAATTTTTGTTCATATTCCCATCGCACACTTTCCTGGATAAGCTCATGAGATATTTAGGAGTTAAGCTGCCTGTGGATGGTGGCAAGTCAGCAGGTGACCATACTGTTCCGAGAGACTGGGTCTAGGAAGGGATGTCAATGCATAACATGTGCATCACTGGTTGGCTGATGTTTCTGTGCTGAGAATGCGCTCCCAACACAGAGGCTGACCTATCAAAGACAGCTCTTGGTCCCCACTAACGATTGGTAGCTGGTAGGACTGGATCCCGATCATGTGACAGCCACAGTGGTCACATGATAGTAATTTTTACTCAAGCGTTCAGAACCTTTTAAGGGGACTCCAGTACAGGCAGGAAGGGGTTAATTATAATAGCCGCAAAGGTGGGCCAGCTCGATATTGAACCCTACGGACTGGGATGCCATTAAAGTTCATGTGCGTGTAAAAGGCAGGTGTCCCAATACTTTTGGTAATATAGTATACAGTGGCTTGCGAAAGTATTCGGCCCCCTTGAACTTTTCAACCTTTTGCCACATTTCAGGCTTCAAACATAAAGATATAAAATTTCAATTTTTTGTGAAGAATCACCAACAAGTGGGACACAATTGTGAAGTGGAACGAAATCTATTGGATATTTTAAACTTTTTTAGCAATTAAAAAACTGAAAAGTGGTGCGTGCAAAATTATTCGGCCCCTTTACTTTCAGTGCAGAAAACTCACTCCAGAAGTTCAGCGAGGATCTCTGAATGATCCAATGTTGTCCTAAATGACTGATGGTGATAAATAGAATCCACCTGTGTGTAATCAAGTCTCTGTATAAATGCACCTGCTCTGTGATAGTCTCAGGGTTCTGTTGAAAGCGCAGAGAGCATCATGAAGACCAAGGAACACACCAGGCAGGTCCGTAATACTGTTGTGGAGAAGTTTAAAGCCGGATTTGGATACAAAAAGATTTCCCAAGCTTTAAACATCCCAAGGAGCACTGTGCAAGCGATCATTTTGAAATGGAAGGAGTATCAGACCACTGCAAATCTACCAAGACCTGGCTGTCCCTCTAAACTTTCAGCTCAGACAAGGAGAAGACTGATCAGAGATGCAGCCAAGAGGCCCATGATCACTCTGGATGAACTGCAGAGAACTACAGCTGAGGTGGGAGAGTCTGTCCATAGGACAACAATCAGTCGTACACTGCACAAATCTGCCCTTTATGGAAGAGTGGCAAGAAGAAAGCCATTTCTCAAAGATATCCATAAAAAGTCTCGTCTAAAGTTTGCCACAAGCCACCTGGGAGACACACCAAACATGTGGAAGAAGGTGCTCTGGTCCGATGAAACCAAAATCGAACTTTTTGGCCACAATGCAAAACGATATGTTTGGCGGAAAAGCAACACAGCTCATCACACTCAACACACCATCCCCACTGTGAAACATGGTGGTGGCAGCATCATGGTTTGGGCCTGCTTTTCTTCAGCAGGGACAGGGAAGATGGTTAAAATTGAGGGGAAGATGGATGCAGCCAAATACAGGACCATTCTGGATGAAAACCTGTTGCAGTCTGCAAAAGACCTGAAACTGGGATGGAGATTTATCTTCCAACAAGACAATGATCCCAAACATACAGCAAAATCTACAAAGGAATGGTTCACAAATAAACGTATCCAGGTGTTAGAATGGCCAAGTCAAAGTCCAGACCTGAATCCAATCGAGAATCTGTGTAAAGAGCTGAAAACTGCTGTTCACAAACGCTCTCCATCCAACCTCACTGAGCTCGAGCTGTTTTGCAAGGAAGAATGGGCAAGAATTTCAGTCTCTCGATGTGCAAAACTGATAGAGACATACCCCAAGCGACTTGCAGCTGTAAGCGCAGCAAAAGGTGGCTCTACAAAGTATTAACGCAAGGGGGCCGAATAATTTTGCACGCCCCACTTTTCATTTTTTTATTAGTTCAAAAAGTTTCAAAAATCCAAAAGATTTCGTTCCACTTCACAATTGTGTCCCACTTGTTGGTGATTCTTCACAAAAAATAAAAATTTTATATCTTTATGTTTGAAGCCTGAAATGTGGCAAAAGGTTGAAAAGTTCAAGGGGGCCGAATACTTTCGCAAGCCACTGTATATGTATGTGTGTGTATATATATATATATATATATATATATATATATATATATATATATATATATATATATATATAAATATATATATATATATATATATATACTGTATCTTGGAAATTATTATACATTCTATTTAAGGGCCTAGCACCTATTCATCATGGAAATATCATTTTTAGATAGAGTGGACCTTTAAAGTAGGCATACACCCTAACTGCCTGACATTTTGTTAACTGAATACCCATGTATTGCAAAAAAAAAGACAAATTTCCAATTTTTATAATAAAATACTGTTTTGATCTTTTTTTATCATCCTTTGTTGCATCTCAGTGATGCTGATCTCCTGCAGCCTCTTTGCCAACTTCTTCTATCTACATGAACACCAATGATGGGTTCATGGCATTTCTCAGGGGGGGGGGGACAACAGTGGACCATATGTTGAAACAGCCATTTGTAGTCTCCATCAGAAGCCCATGTGTCAGGGTGACAACCCAGAAGAACAATTGGGAGACAGAGAAAAAGGATTGTCATCAATAACAGGAAGAACCTGAACGAGGACACTTGTGGCAGGATCACCAGGGATAATTCTACTGGAAGTTTCAGATTTTGAAATGACTTTACCATATTAGAGCCGATATGAGATTTTAGTGGTTGAGTTCACATATACATTAATTTATTGAAGCTGTAGAACCATCATGGGAGGAAGTTGTCATCAAAAGTGTAATCCCGTGTTATTGTAGCGGGTGTGCACACATACATTGTAATGGGCGAGACAGCAGAGTCAGCAGTCTGGCCCCTTCCAGACTCTTTGTAGTCTGTGTCGAAGCTGTATGGGGTCGTTGGCCGCGGTCAGTAAGCCAAATTTCTCATTGCTGGCTGAAGGGTTCCCGCAGGTTTTCTAATCCATGTGGGGTTACTGAACTAGAAAACCGACCGTTGCCCGCTGTGCGTCCAGATGGGTTAATTTTTACTGCATGCAAACAGCTTTTCATCTGCAGCATAAATGTCAAAGTAAAAAGCTAGAGACTCGGGAGAACCTTCTACCCTCTCATGAGCCTGATTTGAGGAGATGATTGAGCTCTGATTGAGGTCTTCTTCAATCCATCCAGGATCCTGTCTTCCTTCTTGCGTCTGCCAAAGGACAGATGCGGAAATTCCTGGCCTTGGCATTTGCATGGGCATCAAGGTACTGGTAAAAACAGGCCATTTAGGTACCCCAACCACCCACCTAAAAAAGTTAACTGATGGCCAGAGGAGGTCTTACACATGCCGTGGCAGAGCCAAAAGCTAGAGACTTGGGGAAACCTACCTATTTGAGGAGATGATTGAGCTAGATATTCCTGGTCTTTGTCAACCCATTAAAGACCTTCCACTTGTGTCTGCCAAAGGACAGATGTGCAAATTTTTGGCCTTGGCATTTAACAGGCTGTGTAGTTCAGGGTTCTTTCCTTTGGAAGCACCCATTATTTAGGTTTCATTTACATGGGCAGCAAGGGAGTGGTAAAAAATGCTAGGGACTCAGGAACCTTCTACCATCTAATGAGCCTGATTTGAGTAGATGATTGACCTAGGTATTCCTGGTCTTCGTCAACCCTTCCAAGACCCACCACTTAAGTCTGCCAAAGGAAAGATGTGGAAATTGTTGGCCTTGGCATTTAATGGGCTGTGTAGTCCAGGGTGCTTTCCTTTGGAGGAAACCATTTTTTAGGTTTCATTTACACGAGCAGCAAGTGGTAAAAACAGGCAGCAGAGGCCCACCAACCATCCACCTAAAAGATAACAGGAGGCTGGAGGAGGTCTTACACATGCTGTGGCAAAGCCAAAACCTAGAGACTCGGGGAAACCTTCTACCATATCTAATGAGCCTGATTTGAGGAGATGGTACCTAGGCATTCCTGGTCTTCGTCAACCCATCTAAGACCCACCACTTGCTTTTACCAAAGGATGGATGTGGAAATTGCTGGCCTTGGCATTTAACAGGCTGTGTAGTCCAGGGTGCTTTCCTTGGGTGGAACCCATTTTTTAGGTTTAATTTACACAGGCAGCATGGGAGTGGTAAAAACAGGCGGTTGAGGCCCCCCAACCGCCCATCTAAAACATAAAAGGCGCCCGGAGGAGGGGAGGTCTTACATGTGCCGTGGAAAGCCAAAAGCTAGAGACTTGAGGGAAACCTACCACCTCATGAGCCTGATTTGAAGAGGTGATTGAGCTAAATATTCCTGGTCTTTAATCCATCCAAGACCCACCATTGTCTTCCTCCTTCCGTCTGTCAAAGTTCAGATGCGGACATTAATGGCCTTGATATTTAATGGTCTGTGTTAGTCAAGGGTGCTTTCCTTTGGAGGAAACTATTTTGTAGGGCTCATTTACAGGGACAGCAAGGGAGTGGTAAAAACAGGAGGTTAAGGCCTCCCAACTGCTCTCACCTACAAGATAACAGGCAACCCCGAGGAGATCTTACACATGCCATGGCGAATTTGACTTGGCTTGTTAAGTATGACAGGTGGTAGACCGTTGACGTTAATAGGAACACAACCCAAGCACGAGCCAAACGCTTGGTTCATGATTGCAGCGTGCTATTTCAATACAAAATCCAGAATCGTCTCTTGAGTGCCTAGGAAGCCTTTGCTCTACTGCCTTATGAAAAGTATCCACCCTGGATCCATTCCACGGGGGGCAGCAAAGACTGACACCCATCTAAAAAGGGGCCCAGTCCCCTGTACAGCAGAGCTCAGACTGGGAAAAGTGAGAGAGAAGCAGGACAAGGAATGAATCGGTTGGCCTGCAGTAATAATGTAAGAGGATAAAACAGAGTGCAGCGAGATGAGCTTGTCAGTCTGCTGCTTCTCCTTTTACTGTCCAATCACAGGCTTGAGGGGGAGGTGGGAGGGCACAAGGCCTGTAAGTGTTAATGAACGTCGAGGGAGATAAATCAGGTCTCCTGCCCTGCCAGACAGGGCAGTGTTGTGCAATTCTTCAGCCTGGATAGACAGATATACAGATTTGGTAGGTAAAAATGTTCCCATATATGTATTAATTAGTGTATATAGCTGATTGCCCGGAGTTCTGTATTATTAACTGAACTGTATGTGAAGGTCTTTCTACACTGCATTTGGTGGTTTGGTGGCAGGCCAAGCAGAGCTCTTTGCCAGGAATACGGGATCAATGACTCCTGCAGAGAATACATTTACTTAGCCTGAGCCTCATCTAATACTACAAAACACGCAGTAAGATTATAAGCCTCACAGCAATGCTCTTAAGATATGAGAAAATTCATAAGGACTTAAAGGGCCACCAAATATTAAAAGGGGCAAGATTTCTAACATTGTTGAGTATATGGGAAGAGGGTCCACTTCCTTTAAAGGGTCTATCTACCCTAAAGTGATATCCTGGGTATAGTCATGTTCTGACTGCTTATGTTCTGGGTACTACAACAACACCATCTCCTGGCTATAAATCCCAATTCTGTTTATGTCCAGCTTGGCGTCAATCAAAACACAGATCGATTCCAAGAACTGCATGAACAGTTGGAGGGAGCCATGGCCAAAATTGATGACCTTGAAAACAGGTCCAGAAGGCTGAATTTCCGGATCAGAGGCCTTCCAGAGACTTTCACTGACATTCCAGAAGCAGTACACTCTCCAATCAAAAACCTCATACCTGACATCAGAGCCCACAAATTGGAACTTGGTCGGGCCCACAGAGCCCTTGGTACCCCTCGCTCGGATGGTCTACCTCGTGACATTGTAGTGAAGCCTCACTACTACAATGTTAAAGAAGAAGTCATGAGGAGAGCTCGCACCATCCCACAAATTCAGCTTCTGGGACATACAGTACAAGTTTATGCTGATATTTCTCCCTTCACTATCCAAAGAAGGCGCGCACTCAAACCCCTTCTGACTATTCTGCAACAGAAAAACATTAAATAATGGTGGCTTTTCCCCCTGAGCCTGAAATTTGAATTCAACGGCAAGCCCTTCAGATTCTCTACGCTCACGGAAGGTGAGCTTTTTCTGAAGAAATTAGGCCTCCTGCCCACGGACCCAACCTCACCGATGCAATCATCTCCGTCCAACCTGATTAAATGGCCTCCTCCATCTAGTCCTCTCGCCTCCACGTGGCAAAAACCCAAGCACAAGAAAACCAAGAACAGCAATGCTACATGAACTGAAAACTCACTTAATTTTTTCCTTTCCCATCCCTTTTTGGGATGTGGGCACGCCTGGCCCCTTAGGCACTCATGCCCACCTGATTTCATAAATTGACTGCTTCACTGCAACTCCAACCTGCCCTGTGGTTCAAACCTGTCTTACTAGATTCAGAGCACTGCTACAGTTACCCTCAATAGGGGAGCTTTCTCTTATATGACCTGATTGGGGACATTTCCGGAACTGCCTGAACTGCATCAACTCATTTTCAGGATCTCTATACGGGATAAGGCGCACCCTTCCTATGATAACAGGACTCCGGGAGTACGGAGCATATCTGTCTCTTTCTAATTCAAACCTCCCTATGTCCTGTAGGTGGATCTTTTTCCTGCACAGAAGTCATTCTATCTTGTCTCCCACCATCAGTTACTGAGCAATGCTTTAGCCAC
Source organism: Lithobates septentrionalis (assembly GCA_037952835.1). Lineage (NCBI taxonomy): Eukaryota > Metazoa > Chordata > Amphibia > Anura > Ranidae > Lithobates > Lithobates septentrionalis. The sequence continues at coordinate 610,185 of JBBDGP010001318.1, read as the reverse complement.
TGCTCCACTAACACATTTAACTCTGGAATCCCCTGAGTTGCTACCTCACCCACCCCACAGGCTCTTTAATCCCCACCTTCTTTGTGAGAGGGCTCATCAATGGTATTAGAAGACGTTAACCCCTTATGATCTTACCATGTATGACCCCCTCAGTTTTTGATCCTCTTAGAGTCTACCCTTACCTGAATAGTTACAAGTTATAGCTGGGGTGGGGAATGTACCCTACCACATTATATTGTTTGTTAGCAATGTTTTGGGGGTGCCATGCACGGAACGACACCTATGCACCTTCTCCTACACTCAGAGCCGGAGTTTTCTTTTCCTGTGCCTAGTTGGGATCTCCCCCACTAGTTGGGGGTACCATATTTGTGTCTCGGGATATGGTGAAAACATTTTTCCCATATCCTCGGATCCTTCTCTGTCTTCTCTCTACTCATTTTCTCTCTTTTACCCTCTACCAAATTTTCATTGTTTACAGTGACGACTGCGGACTCGCTCGCCTGCAGGACCCGGGAACATGATCTATTGGACTTGGGGATGGATAGAGCCCACGAATCACCCCTCCGATGGAAGGTAGGTGGTTGGGGTTCGCTGGCATCTCATCCTACACTGCTCCATGGCTGATCACACCACTCATACCCCGGACCTGCGCTTCGCCTCACACAATGTACAGGGGATTAACTCCCCTATTAAGCGTCAAAAAGTCTTTCAATATTATCATGACCAAAAAATGTACATATTATTCCTCCAGGAAACGCACTTCCCAAAAACCTATGCCCCGTCTTTCATACATGTCAAATTCCCTACGTTCTACCTTGCCAATTCTGACAAAAAAAAGGGGTAGGTATATTCTTTTCACTGATATCAGAATTTAAGGACCCTGATGGCAGATTCATACTAGTGAAAGGACTCATTGATAACCAGCTTTACTCCCTAATCTCATACTATGCGCCTAATCAAGTCCACACCCTAGCTCCTATGCTGGAAGGCTTGGTCCTTTATGGAGGAGATTTGAACATTGCGTTTGACGCAGGAAAGGATAAGTCCTGTCCCCCAGGAAAGGATGGGGTGCGTCCCACCAGACAGAGTCTCAACGTAGCCAGACAGATTTTCCAACAGGGTTTGGTGGACGCTTGGAGAGAATTAAACCCTGGAACTCGAGACTATACACACTATTCCAGTCCCCACAATACTTTTGCCAGAGTAGATCACTTTTTCGTTTTGCAAAAACACACCCCGCTGGTACAAAAAGCGATCATTAAGGACTCTGTCTGGTCGGACCACTCTTTCCTCCTCTTGATGATACACAAGCCGATGACTTAGCAACACGGGTTCCATTGGAGACTAAACGCCTCTCTACTTACCAATCCCTCCCATGTCAGTGAAATTGAAAAAGATATCCAGAAATATTTCCTGCTCAATGATATTGATGATATCTCTCCCACCACGTCGCGGGTGGCACACAAAACCTATATACGTGGTAAACTGATCCAAATGTCCGCTAGGATAAACAAAGCCTGCAAACTGGAAATAGACATACTAGAAAGGGAATTCTTGTATTTAGGCAAGCAAATAAACGCAACCCCACCTCTGGATCAGCAGCTAGGCTTGAAACAGCACGCACGGCTCTTAATTTGTCCCTCACTACCATTGCTGAGAAAAGCTTACGATGGGATAGAGGGAGATTTTATCATCAAAAAGACAAGCTAGGAGCCATGTTGGCACGCAGGCTGACTCCTAAGATAAGGGTACGCACCTTACCTAAGATACATTTGAGCAATGGTTCCCTCTCACAGAATCCCCAGAAAATTTGGAAGCCTTTCATGATTTCTATCGCTCCTTGTACATTAAACATGGGAAAGAACCCTTGCCTAACCTGATTGATTCAGACCTCAGCTCGCTGAAAATCCCCAAGCTCCGGGAACACCATAGGGACAGCTTGGAGAACCCTATTTCAGCAGAGGAAGTCTCTCAGGTTGTTCAGAGCCTTAAAAATGACTCTGCTCCCGGGCCTTTCAGCCTCGTACTACAAACATTTTACCCCGCTACTATCGCCCTATCTGGCCCAATTCTTTAACCAGCTTCGAGCTGGTACGCAACTAGATAAGTCGCTAAATTCAGCCTTCATCACAGTAATACCAAAACCAGGCAAGGACACTAGCTGCACCGCTAACTATCGCCCCATGTCATTGATAAACAATGATCTAAAAATTTTAATGAACATCCTAGCAAATAGAATATCTACCTTTATTAGCCTATATATTCATAAGGATCAGGTGGGCTTTATTACTGGAAAACAGGGTCCACATCAGTTTAGAAGAGCCATAGACATAGTTTCGCTACTAAGATCTGGCTGGGACAAGGGACCCCCACAGCAGGGATGCGTGCTTTCAATGGATCTCATGAAAGCATTTGACTCTGTCTCCTGGGCCTTCCTCTTTCCGATACTACAAAAATGGGGTTTCGGTCAATCCCTTATGAATATAATAAGGAGCACTCTACTCCACTCCGATAGCACAAGTTATTATTTGCATTCTTTCCCAATTTTAAATGGTACAAGACAAGGTTGCTCTTTGACCCCATTGATTTTTGCCGTCGTCATCGAGACACTAGCTATCACCATCTGGGACAATCCGGAAATACATGGAGTACGTTGCGGTCCACAAGCCCACAAGTGCGCTCTTTTTGCTGATGATGTGTTGCTTTTCATCACCTCACCACTTACCTCATTACCAAATTTATGCAGGGAACTCGATGACTTCGGCAAGGTCTCAGGTCTTAGGGTTAACTACTCTAAATCTTTGGCACTAAACATTAACTTACCGATTTCCACGATAGCCCAGCTCAAAGAAAATTTCCGATTCGGGTGGGGCGAAGCAATAATCCCCTATCTAGGAATCAACCTTACGACGTCAATTGACAATCTCTATCGTGCAATTTTTCCCCCACTATATCGCAAACTTGAAGAGGACTTGTCACGGTGGGATAAAATGGGGTTATCCTGGTAAGGCAGAGTCAATTCAGTAAAAATGACCCTTCTCCCACGCATCCTTTATCTATTTAGATCGCTACCCATTCCCGTCCCCAAGGATCACCTCAGGAAATTTCAATCTAAAATCATCAAATTTATATGGGGAGTAAAGGGGCATAGGGTTGCCAAAGGGACCCTTTTTAGGAGCAGAGATCCGGGAGGTGTGGATGTGCCTAACCTTCTCTGGTACCACCAGGCAGCACAAATTTCCCAGCTCTCCACTATCTACTCTAAAATTGCACACCCCGATTGGGTACACATGAAACGACATGTCCTCGACTAAATCTAGACCTGCCATCATGGTCCCTACTCTTTCCCACTCCCTTGCATTATGGGACTCCCTCAAGACTAATCCTCGACTGGTATCACACTGACACCCTTTATCTCACATTTTCCGAAATCCTCTGTTTCCTCCTGGGATGGACATAAAAGCGTTCCAGTGGTGGTTAGATAAGGGGATGTATAGGATAGGATATTGCGTATAGGAAAACTTCTTATAAATGGTACAGAGCGGACGGCAGCATTTAATAACAGATTTGCGATCAGCAGGAGCGGTGGGGGTGGGGGGGTGGGGGCGCAGGTACGTGCAGGGAGTGGAGGGGAGGAGGACAGAGGACACAGACACAGGGAGAGCTGCAGATAGCAGGCAGTGGCTGACGTAATCACGCAAACAGACCATGATGTCGGGGCTCAGCAGCCATGATTCGTGGTCTGTTTGCAGAGGGGAGGGCATAGCCAGGTAGGAACAGCCAGGTATTTTAGGGTATACAGGGGGCCAAATTACACAGAACAAGCACTGTGCTGCATAACATGCTTTAAGGGAACAGGGTCTGTTTTTTTCTGTTTTTTGGGGGGTTAACAAACACTTTAAGTGTCTTAGTGCATTTTGAAAAATCCAACTTAAAAAAAAAAAAAAGTGATGCATAAAACATTACATCTAGTAAAAAATCATGAATGTGCATGAGGTTAGTAAGATGATATCCTGTAGTTGGTTTAATCTCAACTAGCTAGCAAATGAAAGCTGAGCTGTCTCTTACACATACAGCCAATGAAGGGGGCATTTCAAAGTTGTATATGAAATACACTATGGCCAAAAGTTTAACATCTGGCCATCCGACCATAACACCTATTTATTGGATGTCTAATTTCAAAACCATGGGCATTAATATGGAGTCAACCCAAAACGCTCCCCTACTATTCATTTGCTTCTATAACATCCTCCACTCTCATGGCCTTTCCACAAGGTTTTGGAGGTTGTCTGTAGGAGTTTGTGCTCTTTTAGCCAAAAAGAAAATTTGTGGGGTCAGGGACTGATGTTGGATGAGGATGCTTATCAAGCTCATCCTAAAGGTGCTCAGTAGGTTTGAGGTCAGGGCTGGAGGCCACTTGGGTTCCACCGTACCAAACTGGCCAAAAAAATGTCTTTATGGAGCTGGCCACCATTTGTGAGGTCAGATACTGATGTTGGATGAGAAGACCTGGCTCATCCAGTTCATCCCAAGGGTTCTTGGTAGGGTTGAGGTCAGGGCTCTGTGCAGGCCACTGGAGTTCCACCACACCAAACTGGTCTGACAATATATTTATGGAGCTGGGCCACCATTTGTGATGTCAGGTACTAATGTTGCATGAGAAGACCTCGCTCACCATCAACATTCCAACTCACCCAAATGGTGTTTAGTAAGGTTGAGGTCAGGGCTCTCTGATGGACATTTGAGTTCCTTCACATCAAACTCCTCAAATCATGTCTTTATGGAGCTGGTGTTGCACACAGGGTATATAGACCTGTAGGAACAGAAAAGGGCCTTCACCAAACTGTTACCGTGAGGTTGGAAGAGCCCAATTGTTTACAGTGTCTTTGTATGCTGTCGTATGAACAGTCCTCTTCACCTGAACTTATTTGGAGGGGGGTCCACATACCTTTGGCTAAGTAGTAGATGGGATGGGATGGTCAGGTATCAACAAACTGTTGGCCGAATAATGCTTTAAACTATAGCACAGCAGGAATGACCTTCAGGGTAAAAACTCAAAATATGTACTCCCTGAAAACAAGCTTTTTGTTGTAATCTGGCATAGAACTAAAGTAGGAAAAGATGGTTAATGATCTCTAATGACTTGTCCTTCCTTTTATATCAGCATAACTCACAAAAAATAATATCATTTTGGATGAATAGTCAAAAGACTTTCAGAACCAGAACCTGAGAGGTCAACAAACTAGACATAACTTTGATCAAATACAATGGTGAACTCTTGGTGCTACTTTACAAAGCTCAACTCTTAGCAACAAGTAGACATATAAAGACTGCATGCACAGAACTTAGCTCTCCCTGAGAGTCTTCCCAGTAATCCATTCATTAAGTTCTCCTTGTCTACTCCTTATGCCCCGTACACACGGTCGGACTTTGTTCGGACATTCCGACAACAAAATCCTAGGATTTTTTCCGACGGATGTTGGCTCAAACTTGTCTTGCATACACACGGTCACACAAAGTTGTCGGAAAATCCGATCGTTCTAAACGCGGTGACGTAAAACACGTACGTCGGGACTATAAACGGGGCAGTGGCCAATAGCTTTCATCCCTTTATTTATTCTGAGCATGCGTGGCACTTTGTCCGTCGGATTTGTATACACACGATCGGAATTTCCGACAACGGATTTTGTTGTCGGAAAATTTTATATCCTGCTCTCAAACTTTGTGTGTCGGAAAATCCGATGGAAAATGTGTGATGGAGCCTACACACGGTCGGAATTTCCGACAACAAGGTCCTATCACACATTTTCCGGCGGAAAATCCGACCGTGTGTACGGGGCATTAGATAGGAAGAGGCTTCATAAAACATGGACCTTTGAGTTAGAGAGGACTTAGTAGATGTGGACCTTTGTGTTAAGCAAGACCTGGTAGATGTTTCTAGGTACAAAAAAATGGCAACCACCCCAACCTATAACTGACCTTTCTAGGCCAGAAGACCACACCAGGGCTATGGACACTTACCGTATTTTTCCGTGTATAAGACGCTACTTTTTCCTAAATATTTTGACTGAAAATCGAGCAGCGTCTTATACACGGTCAGTCAGCCTGGGAGAGAGCCGCGCGGGTGCGTAGCTGGTCATAGCGGCTTCCTCCAATCACGAGCCGAATGTTAGTGACGTCAGCTGGAGGTGGGGGCAGAGGTCGAGAGGGCGCTGATGCGATCCCGTTCGACGTGGAGCTTGCGCGGATGCATCAGGGAGCGGAGAGCGGAGCGGAGAGTTTTGACAAGATGTCACACAGTACCGGTAGTAAGAGATTGTCTTATTCTGCAAAATTCAAACTCAGTGTAGTTAGCTATGCAAAAGAGCATGGGAATAGAGCTGCAGAGAGACAGTTTGGACCTCCCCCCACTGAGAGTATGATCAGACAGTGGAGAAAACAGGAAGAGCAACTCCTTAAGATGCCAAAAAAGAAGAAGGCCTTAAGGGGAAAACCAGCAAAATGGCCAAATTTGGAGCAGAGGCTTAAAACTTGGATTTTAGAGCAGCGCCAGAGTGGCTTATGTGTGTCAACCAAACTTATTCAATGTCAGGCAAGAATGTTTGCAAGTGAAATGAACATTGTTGATTTTACAGGAAAGGCAAAATGGTGCTTCAATTTCATGAGGAGAGAAGGGTTGGCCATGAGAACACGAACAAAGTTAGCTCAGAAAATGCCACCAGTTTATGAAGATAAAATCCGACAGTTTCACTCCTATGTCATACAACTTAGGAAAAAATATGATTTTGAACCAAGTCAGATTGCAAACATGGATGAGGTTCCTCTCAATTTTGATGTGCCTTCCAACAGAACTGTTGATGTGAAAGGAATCAAACAGTGGCGATTAAAACAAAGTGGCCATGAAAAGACACACTATACTGCTGTGCTTTCATGCTGTGCAGATGGTACTAAACTGCCTCCTATGCTTATTTTCAAGAGAAAAACCTATCCTAAAGAGACCATACCACCTGGCATTATTGTGCAAGTTCAAGAGAAGGGATGGATGAATGAAGACATTATGGCCATTTGGTTGCAAAGGTTTGGTCCAGAAGACCTGGAGGGCTCTTAAAGAAGCCAGCTCTGCTTGTTTTTGATCAATTCCGAGCACATTTAACAGAAAAGACCAAAAGGGTTGCATCAGATTTGCGAACACACCTAGCAGTTATTCCTGGTGGACTTACAGGTCAGCTACAACCACTAGATTGTCTCAATAAACAAGCCTTTTAAAGTCCTGATGAGAGAAGAATGGAGTAGATGGATGCAAAAAGCAGGTGATAACTTGACACCGGCAGGAAGAGTGAAAAAACCAACCATTACTGAGGTCTGCAATTGGGTCCTTAACTCATGGTATGGCGTCAAACAAGAGGTGATTGTGAAGTCCTTCAAGAAATGTGGAATCAGCAATGAAATGGACGGAACTGAGGATGATCTCACATATATAGACAGTGACTCAGAAGACAGCAGTGATGCACAAGAAGCTGAAGAAATTCTGTCTGGCACTAGTGATGAAGAAGAGAACATTGATGCAACAGAGGCTGAATAAAGTGATATGCTGCATAATATACTGGTATGTAAACTTTACCTGCGGTAATTACTAAATAAAACTGTGTTCTGTTTTACCTGTTTAAAATATTGATTTCTTAATTTTGGGTTGGAAAAGTGGGGGGCGTCTTATACATGGGGGCGTCTTATACACGGAAAAATACGGTATATCTTGTATTTAAATCTGACAATTTGTTATTTCAACAGGTTGCTCTGACTCTTCACAGAGGTCAGTAAATTCAATACTCCAGTGATGGGCTGTGTTTTTAATACAGAGTACTGACAATAAGACCTTCAGTTATAGACTCCGAGAAGAACGGCCATGGAGGGCCAAGTACTGTGTTAGTGGTGCTTTTATGGTTTTGAACTGATAAATACACAAACTAAGAGTTGAATGCGTTGCATATTCTGTTGTTCAGAATGTTATTATAGTATTGGGAAATTAAGGATCCTAAGGAGAACATTGTGGTTTGAGCAAAAATGGCCAGATGCTTGGAAAAAGCTTGTTAGGACCAGAGACAAGGTATAAATGGTCCACCCAGAATGATATTTTGCCACTATCGCTGCTGAATTTTAATTCATTTTATATTACGGAGAATGTAACAGGAAGAGCCAGAACACACAAAAGGTGGGAAAGAACAGTTGATACTCCAAGATGGATCAGAAGAATGCCAGGAAGTATGGCAGATCTCGCCACTGGAGACCCCAAGAGCCTGTAGATTACTTAGCCCACCAAACCCCATAACAGAAATATAATTTTTGAAATGGCGACCTCTAATTTTTACTAATGGGTGATGGCCTGTAAGATCTCACCTCTGCAGGATAATCTTGATCATTGATGTGGTGCTCAGAGCCTCCTGGGTGCTCCTCACTCCCCCAGTGCAAATGGAGTTGTACAGCAGTAAAATTGTTTGAAAGGCCGCGGAGGCGCATCAAGGATGACAGGGAGAGCTTAACTGAAAAATAAAAAATAAATAATTACATCAGAGACAAACCATGTAAATTATGATATTTCAGAACTCAAAGCATGGGGTCAAGGGACTAAAATCTTTATACTATCTTAACGCTGAACTCCAGGGATGAAATTTTTTTGCATACTTACATTGGGCCAGCTTGGCACAATGTAAGTATTGATATGTGATACCTGTACTAAAAAAATATTTTGAACTGCACCATGGATTCCTCAGAGCTAGTAAATGTTTAGATAGCGCTATCGCCCAAAACAGCCACACTTCCTAGTTTCGAGCAGGGATCTGTCATGCGTGGTGAGGTCACGTACAAAAGCCCCACGTGTTTCGTCTCCCAACACCTTCAATTTATTTATACTTTATTTAATTTGCACTTTTACCCCCTTTTACCCACTTTTACCCCCGTAACACTTTACTGGATTATAAAATTGTATGTTTGTTTTATTATTTTTTTCATTCCTTGGATGAATTCATTATTTATTGTAATTTCTTTTTTGCATGTTTATGGGTGATAGCGCTGTCTAAACATTTACTAGCTATGTGTAATACCTGATTTGCCTCTGTGGCAGTTGTAAATCATTGTAGTAGCCCAAGCTACTACAGTGGTGGCCATGGTCTTCCAGGTCCGGTGCTGAGTGGTCACCCTTTTGCATTGTAACCACAGGGGGTCGGTTGCTCTGCGCAATGTGTATCATAAAAACTACCATGCTTTTTCCATAAAATGCGGTATTTCCTTTTTTTTTTTGGACCTCAGTGCTGCTGAGTTAGCATGGTCGCATGTGACATGGTAACAGCACAGGAGTACTATTAAGAAACAGTTGTCACCTCCTAACAGGTTGCAGATACACAAATATTGAAGGCCTCTTTTGTTTAGATCTACTTTAACTCTCCCATACATCCAGGAGTGCCAATCAGTTCCACTTACATCTAGGAGTGCCCATCTGAGTCCACCCTTACGTTCATGAGTGACCAACAGACTCTGTGTCACCATGTCTGGCACCGTGTAGATGAAGTGGGCAGGTTTTCCCTCACATCCTGTTCTGTATCACAAGTAGGCCCTTCAAATTTATACTTACCTTGTCATTACCAAAATTTCTGGGCAAACCTGGGCTGAGCTCCTAGATTCCATCCCCAAAAACAAAAAGTGTCAAGACGCTCCTGAAACCAACCTATCAGGAGATGTTCCCCATTAGGTGGAGTTGCACCACATCTTCCAGTTCTGGTGTGAAGGACCTGAAAAAAAGGGAGAAACTTCTACTCCTAGCCTTACTTCATTGACCTCTTCAGAGTTTATTTGTTGCATTCTAGTAGACCAGACTGAATTTAGTATGAAGCACGGGATTGTCTGGAAACGTCTTCCTACATGAATTACATATCCTCAGCAAGCCAAGTTCCTGTGTTATTAGTGCTAATTATTACAAAAACCTCTGAGGGAGAGGCAAGGAAGATATCTTCAGATAACCTGACCACACTGGAGACCAGCTACCTAGTAACCCTTTCATCTCTTGTTTGGTCTCCCATAAAGATTCCCTTTGACACATGCTGGTGTCCACTCTCTTCTAGAGCCTGCAAGTTTTGTGGGTGACTTGTAAAACCTTTCAAGCAGATGGCTACCTGGCATAGCTGAGGCCTCTATCTGGTGGCACCAGCCTCTGTTTCGTGTGATCAAGTGACCAAACTAACAAGTAGGACGAGACACTTGTGTCCTAGCTACGACCATCCCCGGGCAGCACAATCTGTAGCTTTGCAGTGATCATGCACAGCAAAAACGTAAAAAAAAACTATACTATCAATGAAGTGTGTATTGAGAGGCCAAGAAAAGCTCTGTGATCATCTAGAGACAGGGGCTCAGTCATAGTTTCAACCTCTGTAACCCTTCTCCACATGCCGCTTGGTGATGGAACCTATTGTGGTCAAGGAAAGAAGGTGAGGGTGCTGCAGCCTCTCGCCTCTTGACTGGCTACAAAGTTACAATGTACAGTGGGAACGATCACTTGGGGAAGGAGACTAAGAAAATGTTTCCTCCTGCCTGCAGCAGACTTATGTAATCATCTCAGCATAGTCACTAGACTGGAAATCCAAGATGGTTTTTAATCATAAAAAAGAGAGAAATTATACTGTTGCCGTATACTGTGATGTCAGGAATGTATTCCTGCAAACTTGTAATGTTATAAGTCCACTTTAAGCGCTGCTTCTAGTCACTCTTTTAATTCCAACTGCCTTTTTTTGCTGAAACTTAAAAAAGTTACTCTCCGATTGGTTCCTGTGATAATAAGCTCTGCTTGTTACTGTCTGCATTTTTCTGAAAGCCTTCCCAGGATTTTACAAATATACAGAGGAAGTAACAAGCTTATTAGGTTTATTTTTATTTGTTTTGACCTATTCACTTTGGGATGGAGAGAGACATATTGTGCTTTGGGCCAATTACAAAGAAAACAGAAGCAGAAGAATTCACTGGGAACGAAGGAGAAAGAGTGCTTGGACCCCCAGCCATTACATATAGGAAGCGTTTCCTCCAAATCTATATTAGTGTCTCGATTTATGGTATAGAGCATAGGTGCTCAACCTGTGGTCCTCCAGTTGTTGCGGACCTACAAGTCCTATCATGCCTATGCCTTTGGGAGTCATGCTTGGAACTGTCAGCCTTGCAATGCCTCATGGGACTTGTATTATCGTAACAGCTGGAGGGCCACAGATTGAGCATCCATGGTATAGAGCAATTGTCTCAAAACTGAGGCCCTTCACTTTTATCCAGGCTTTGGGGCACTATTTTCATCCACTGATACAAGCAATGGGATATAATACCCCCCACTGACACCAAAGATGGGGCACAATTCCTCCTAATTACACCAACAATGGGGCCCAATGACACCAATGATGGAGCACAATTCCTCCCACTGACACCAATGATGTGGCACTATTCCTCCCATTGACATCAAAGATGGCGCACAATTCCTCCCAATGACATCAACAATGGGGCCAATGACACCAATGATGGAGCACAATTCCTCCCACTGACACCAATGAATGGGCACAATTCCTCCCAATGACACCAACAATGAGGCCCAATGACACCAATGATGGAGCACAATTCCTCCCACTGACACCAATGATGGGGCACTATTACTCCCACTGACATCAAAGATGAGGCACAATTCTTCCCAATGACACCAACAATGGGGCCAATGACACCAACAATGGGGCCAATGACACCAAATGATGGGGCACTATTCCTCCCACTGTCACCAATGATGGGGCATTGTGTATTCCCACTGACGTCGGGATCTTTTCTTCTCCCAATGGCCACAGTCTGGCCCTCCTCAATTCTGAAGGACAGTAAACTGGCCCTTTTTTTTAATAAAAGTTTTAATACCCCAGGTATAGAGTAATAGACAATAAAGGGTTTGCACTGCACTCTGCATGTACACGATTTGTGAATCGGGAAAACAAAATGGCAAACTAAATGGACAGATTTAGCCTGTTTGCCCACACGTACCTATGGCTGATACTGCAGCATTACTACCACAACTAACTGACAGCTTCCCTTGGTGCCATCTGCACTCCAGCAACCAAAGATGCTGTATTGGCCGGCCGCCTCCATCCTAGCAACCAATTAAAATAATGGTTGCTGGGACACTGGCGGCCACACAGTCATTGGTGGTCCATGGTAAAAAGAAAAAAAAAGTGCAGGGTGTTCCCCCGTCAAAATACATACCAGTCCCTTACCCTAAAGAACAGGGTCGGCTACAGATTTTAAGGATATGCCACGCAAAAAAAATAGTGCCCCCCCCGGCCGGTGGTTGTGGTTGTCTGCAGCAGGGGAACTATTGGAATCTGGAAGCCCCCTTCACAATAAGGGGTCCTCTGATAGCCAGCCATCCCTACTACTACCAGCAATACCATTACCTAGACAAATGAGAACCCTCACAGACATATATGATCTGTATGCGGTTGTTCCCCGCAGTAGACTCGATGCTGTAGGAGGCGAGTGCCCTCTTGGTGGTCCTGCCATGCCCCCAGCACCTGGATAGCCTGTGTACCATGGTCCTAAGGCTGAAAATCATGTGAAAGAATATCACAGCCGTTGTTCCTTAAAGGCTTGCAGTTCCTCAATGCATGTGTTGTATACATTAAATGAACCCCCTTATAAGAGGCCCCTCGCAGCCTTTATTGCCCCTCTCTTATTCAGCCATTCACGGGGCCCCCCATGGCCTTTCTTTGCCTCTTTCCACATCACCAGCTTCTGTCACAATTCTTCCTCCTCCTCTCTTATCAGTCTTTTCACACCACTATAGTCAGTTCTATTTAGTTATTCTGTGCCACAATGTCACCCCCCACCACATTCCGCCCCCACGCTTATTCTATTCAGCCATTCACTATTGCTGTGCTGCCCCCCCCCCCCCCCCAACCTAACCCGCCCCTCCCTGTTCTTTTTTCTGCTGTCCCCATGGCAGCATCTCCTGACCAAACTTCTTGTCTGCCCTGCCAACAGATCTTTCATCCTCGCCGCCAGTGCCAGGAACAAGCAATAGCTTCTTCCATCCCCGCAGATCTTCCCTCCGATATACCCGGATGACTTTGCCGTGACCCCCTCCCACCCTATCCGGACAGAGGTGGCACAAACAAGACGTGACCTTCTACACGTTGGACCTGATACCTTGGCAGTGACCATCTGTTTGCTCCACACACCTATTTTTATCAGAGCCTTCTACAGAACTGTTTTGCAGTAAGGGACCTTTTCCTTAAATCTTAGTTTTATAAATTTAAGGTGGACCTTCACCTTCTTTTTAAGATTCTCTATTTCTACTAGTTCTCCCTATCAAATGGATATCAATAGTTTATTCCCCCCCCACTTCTGTCTTTCTTGCCTTGGTGAGCATGACACGTACTGGGATATATCAGCGTCATATACCTCAGGAGTTCTCAGGTACCCTTCTTGTTTTCACTAGGTACACTTCCTAACTAATAGTGGCAACGTCATAAACGACGCCACGGATAAAATCTCCAAAATGGTTCCTCTTCTATAATTCGAATAAAAAAAAAAAAAAAAAAAAAGGAAGAAGGAAATACCCCTTCTGTGGGATTTTAATGGCAACAACACCACTGAAATATGATAAAAGAACGTTTATTGAGACATTTAAAATGGATCAATCACACATGTGATGATCAAATAAAACCAAGACACAACAAAACAAATACAAAACCAAAAAGAACACATGGTGAGTTCATTGCAAACATAAAGAAAGTATTAGGATAGTGTTACTCTCCAAAAAAAAAAAAAAAAACTCTTCGGTAACGACGCGTTTCACATTCAAGCCCTTTGTCAGGGGGTATTGGATAGGAAAATATATATTCAAATGTTTGTCAAAAGGTAAAAAAGAGAATGGTGCAATGTTCAGTAAACATTGCACCATTCTCTTATTTATCTTTTGACAAACATTTAAATATATATTCTCCTATCCAATACCCCTGACGAAGGGCTTGAACCTGAAACGCGTTGGATACCGAATAATTTTTTTTTCTCTGGACATTGGAGAGTAATACTATCCCAATACATTTTTGTATGCTTGCAATTAACTCACCATGTGTTCATTTAGGTTTTGTTTTGTTGTGTCTTGGTTTTATTTGATCATCATGTGTGTGATTGATCCATTTTAAATGTATCAATAAACTTACTTTTATCATATATATATCATATAATGGTGTGTTGCCATTAAAATCCCACAGAGGGGGTATTCCCTTATTACTTTTTTTTATTAATCCGTGGCGCCGTTTATGATGTAGCCACTATTAGTTAGGAAGGGTACCTAGTGAAAACAAAAAGGTACCTGAGGACTCCTGAGTATGTGGCAACTATCTACCAATCTCTGACATGGTGAAAGTATAAAAAAAAAAAAAAAAAAGATCACATATTGAGCGCTCAGTGTGCACGTGGGATCTTCCTGTCAATTAAGTAAAGTAAGTAAAGTAAAGAGGTGGATTCACTTGTGAATGTCCACCATGAGTAGACCAGTGAGGAATATAAATATAAGTCTTGCAAAGAAGTAGGGATGCCCCGTGAAATGACTGACCCAACATGGCCATGTGGTCATATTATTGTCAATGTCATTGACCCAAGATGGCCATGTGGCCATATTAAAACAATGTGATTTATTCAACATGGCCATGTGGCCATATTAGGACCTTGATCCAACATGGCCATGTGGTCATATTAGGAGATTGAGCCAACATGGCCATGTGGTCCTGTTAGAACATTGAGCCAACATGGCTACGTGGTCATTATAGGACATAGAGCCAACATGGCCATGTTGCCATATTAGGACATTGAACCAACACGGCCATGTGGTCATATTAGGACATTGAGCCAACAACATGGCCATGTCGTCATGTTAGGACATTGGGCCAACGTGGTCATGTTAGGACATTGAGCCAACATGGCCATGTGGCCATATTAGGACATGGATCCAACATGGCCATGTGGCCATATTAGGACATTGAGCCAACATGGCTATGTGGCCATATTGGGACATTGACCCAACATGGCCATGTGGCCATATTTGGTCAATGTCATTGACCCAACTTAGCTATGTGGTCATATTAAATCATTGACTCAGCATGGCCATATGAGGTCATTGATGTCACAAGCATCCCCAACCCTTTGTGCACATGCAGCTGTGGGAGAGGGAATACCCTTCCTGTAGCTGATTGGCACAGCACTAACAGCCTCCTTCTGGGTTCAGACCAAATCCTTGCAAAGAAGTAGGCATGCCCATGAAATCACTGACCCAACATGGCTATGTGGCCATATTAGGTCAATGACCCAACATTAAGTCATTGACCCAAAATGACCATGTGAACATTTAGGTCATTGACCCAACATAGCCATGTGTCTATGTTAGGTCGTTGATGCCATGAGCATCCCCACCCATTTTTTCTACAAGCAGGGAATACCCCCACCTGCAGCTGATTGGCCCGGCACTGACAACTTTCTTCCGTGTTCAGACTGAATCAAAGCTCATCTCTATTAAGGAGTAGCATTGGGAAGAAAAGGACTAGAATGAAAAAAAAAAAGGAAACAATTACGCCACAGGGGACCACAGGTCAAACGCCGGTATGAGTTAAATTCAGATTCACAATAAATTGGGTGATGGAGAGCTTTGGACCTTTTATTAAAATTAGCCTGTACTCCATTTTTAAAAGTCTGCATACCACATGATGACTGTTATTACCTTAAGTGCCTTTGTTGATGGTAGGGTAACCACCTTTCCTAAAGGGAAATGCTTGCTTTATGTTCTTTTACCATAAAACATTGGTAAAAAGTCCAAACTTTACTGTCCAGGCCACAAAAAAAAACACCAGCCAGATGGGAACCCTAGTCAACAGGTTTTGTGTTCCCATGCAAGTGTATTGGGATGCCAAATCTGAAGCAGCTCAGTAGGAGGTCAACTGCACCTGTCATCGTTGACCGTGACACCATTGATCTCAGAAGTGTCTCAAACGGATGCCATTGGCATAAGCCCAAGGCTTGCCTACAAGGGCCCTTACTAGCCCCAAGAGGACTCTACAGTACTGTGCCCCTCTCTGATTTAGCTTCATTCTGTTACTGGGGCCTGACTTCCCCTGACATCATCTCCAAAGCCTACCAACTGCCATTTCCCCCGCCATTGAAACCGCCTCAGTGGCCAACAACTGCACATGCAACTGGATATACAGTATATGACTATGTCACCTCTAAGCCATAACCTTAGTTGTAGAATGATGCCTGAACAAAGATGGCACCATCCTTCTGGAGATAAAAGCAGTTGAAGCCATTGTCAAGGGGAGTACTGGGATATTTGTAAGAGGTTATAGAGGACATATTACTTAGCATGCATGCTTATAACATAGAAAGGTACATCTGATGCCACCTCCGATATTGTTCCCCCTTTACTGCTCTACCCTTTTTGTGGCTCAGCATGCATGAACGTGACCTTGCAGGCTTAGCACATTCCACGGCTCATCCTTTGCTGACGATTCAAAATGCATACAAAAATCACAGTTCACATAAACATCAACTAAAGGACCAGAAATTCTGAGAAAGTGGGCTATTACCTATTCATCAATCTACTGATTGATGAATAAATTCAGGAATCTACATGGAAAAGTCCTTACAAAAGGCCAAGGTCATAAAATAATTAATTGGATGTACATTATGTGCCATTTTTAGGCTTGAAGAGGCTTAAAACTGAACTCCGGGCATAAAAACGTTCATTTTAATCTATACCCTAATATCCACAAAGGCTTTACATCTACTTTATGTGCACCAAACACCTTTGCAAAGTCAGATACTCAAGTACAGTGACATCATCTCTGTGCCTGTGCACAGAGCAGAGCTGTGGGAGGGACCCAGCAGTCTCCACCCACTACAGAAAACTGCAGGAGGGGGCGGAGACAAGACCAGTCAGTCTGCACAAGGAGAGAGAGCAGAGCTGTGGGAGGGGCCCAGCAGGCTCCACCCACTACAGAAAACTGCAGGAGGGGGCGGAGACAAGACCAGACAGTCTGCACAAGGAGAGAGAGCAGAGCTGTGGGAGGGGCCCAGCAGGCTCCACCCACTACAGAAAACTACAGGAGGGGCGGAGACAAGACCGCTCACCCTGCACAAGGAGAGAGAGCAGAACTGTGGGAAGGGCCCAGCAGGCTCCACCCACTACAGAAAACTACAGGAGGGGGCGGAGACAAGACCGATCACCCTGCACAAGGAGAGGAAGCAGAGCTGTGGGAGGGGCCCAGCAGGCTCCACCTACTACAGGAAACTACAGGAGGGGGAGGAGACAAGACCGGTCACCCTGCACAAGGAGAGAAAGCAGAGCTGTGGGAGGGGCCCAGCAGGCTCCACCTACTACAGGAAACTACAGGAGGGGCGGAGACAAGACCAGTCACCCTGCACAAGGAGATAGAGCAGAGCTGTGGGAGAGGCCCAGCAGGCTCCACCCACTACAGTAAACTGCAGGAGGGGCGGAGACAAGACTAGTCACCCTGCACAAGGAGAGAGAGCAGAGCTGTGGGAGGGGCCCAGCAGGCTCCACCCACTACAGAAAACTACAGGAGGGGGCAGAGACAAGACCGGTCACCCTGCACAAGGAGAGAAAGCAGA